>JAINUW010000648.1:600000-770284 GCA_020205615.1 Panax quinquefolius
GATAGAATTAAAGTGTTTGAATTTCTAAGACGAAAATAAAAGCTTTTTCGAGAATTTTTCTAAAAAACACTATTCATCGATTTCCGCTTGGGAATTATTTTTGAACTTCTTAGAAATACGTAACGTTATAATATCAAGGTGAGATAGATTGTGTAATAATAATCTAAGTATGGAAAACACAATATTTGACATGCGGTTTTAATTAAAGAACGTTAGGAATATTAAGCGTTAAGAAGAGATTATATTGATCATATGATATGTAAGTATTGTGTGAGGTATTGAATACAAGTATAATACGAAGTATTATACGAGTATGTATGGAGAATAGAATAATGTATATTACAAAATAATATACGAGCTAGAGTACAAGGATTATACGTATAATATATGTTATAAGACGTTTAGTTAAATAGAATGGATTAATAGAATTGTGTAAATGGAGGAGTCCAATAGGAATTGGATGTGCAAGCTCAAGTGTTTGTTAATCAAAAGTCCAAACTAAAGTAATGCAAGCCTAATAGGAATAAGCTAAGTTAATTAACTTAAGCCCAATGTAATGATCCAATGGGTTAGTCATGATCCATGGAGAAAACCAAGATTAATATAGGTTAAACATGGTGACCAAGTACTTTATATGATGGCCAAGCATAGGATAAGTTTTGTTGTGGCCAAGTAATATAAGTGATGAGCAAGTTTACTTAGTGGTTAAGTAGATGAATAGTAAGGAGGTTAGTTGAGGAGGTGGGATGTTATAATGTCCATAATGCCTTAACTTTGCCAAGTCTATAAATAGAAAGCTCAAAATTCATTTGTTGGTTGTTATTTTTCATCCAACAGTAAAACAACTTATTGGTTAGGGAGAAAGCTTGGCATGTTATTATTACAGAAATATATAATATATAATAACTTTCATGGCAAAGTACCATAAATCTCTAACTTTTCAAAAAAAAAAAATCGCGAATTTCTTATAAATCCGTGAATGATTTTATCATATATCATATATATGATACCACATGTAATTAGCAACATGATCCTGTACCGTACTGTGATACGGTGGCTCACGGAATTTCAAAAAAAAACATGTGCAGTTTTGCGAATCACAGTACCGGTTATGCGATATTTTTTTTATTTTTCAAATTTTATACAACAAAATTATGCCCAATTAAATTGTTCTAAACACATATCAATATACATATCAAATTAAAATAATTAATAATTTGCATAAAGGTTTGGCTATGATACCACTGTTAGGTTTATAATATTTAAGAACGCAATCAAATTGCAAAAATAAGTGAAAACGTGGAAAAATCAGAGTTTAAAATTTTTACAAACCATATATCTGGATCACCCTTTATGCATAATTATTAATTAAACGAAAAGAAAGAACAAGAATCATACCCTTGAAGATCTGAGCTTCCTCAGGTACAAGTTCACCTCCAATCCTTTTCGCGTTCAACTTGAATCCACCGGGTTTGGTTCCTTCCTTTTGATCAACGTTAGCCACCCAAGTGTTTGGCCTCTAGAGGTGATCCACCAAGGAAGAAGAAGAATTCAAGATGATGGATATTTGGCAAAATCCTAGTTTTTCTATCTCTCATAGAAAAGGGGCGTACTCTCCCAACTATTGGAATTACGTATTCACGTGTTGTGAATGTGTTAACCCCTTACACCCATAATAAGACTTCTCTTATTTATAGATGTGGGCAACCCTCCTTAACAATTAAGAAATTGGGTTTTATTTTAATTAATTAAATTATTTTAATTAATTAAGCTCCCTAATCTTATTAGGGATAATTAATTAAACTCTTTTGATTAATTTTCCTCCTAATCCTATTAAAATATTTGAGAGTACTTTTATTAATTAATTCCCAAACTCCTTTAGGAATTAAATAATAATAAGAGTAATAATAATAATAAGACTCCTCTTATTAATTTATATTTAATATTTCTAAAATATTAAATAATAAATATTAAGCTATTTAATTTATTCTATCACCATAGATTAAATTAAATATACTTAACTTATTATTACGATTATGCCATTAACTTCTTAAATAATTATTCTTCCTTTTATGGTGTGACCCTTTAGGTTCTCCATATTAAACCTAGGTTGTGAATAAATCAATTAGAACAATTCTAATCTTATTTAAATAAATAAATTAAACTAATAATTTATTTAAATAAATAATATTTATTCTACAATAAGGATAAGCCTCCTAGCGATCAACGACTTTCCGGATAATATAGATTTCAACATTAATCATAAAAGTACCTTTGAGTAAATAGTTACTGCAAATACAATTCAATCCTTCCACCATACAATGTCCCAATTAAATATAAGACATGGAATTTACATCAAGTCTTATTTTATTTAATTATATGTATTTCGATCCTTAAATGCACAACCCCAAATAATGCAAATTAGAAACTCCTTTCTAATTTCATTACTCGCTTAACGCCAAGGACTCTTGGGTTGTCATTTATCAAATCACATAGGACATTCTCTTCTTTTTACTAGAAGTGGTAGATTCTTTATTGATCATACATTATCTCCATGTATAACTTATTATACCCAAGCATACCCTTTGATATACCCTAAGGGTCTTAAGGAATAAGTCAAAGTATAACTCATCATACACAAGATACTATGATGATCTCAAGTCCAAGGATCACTTGTACTATTATCACTACAGAAATTCCTATTGACAGGCAAGTAAAACTCCATTAGGTATTTCTTAGCGAGTCACGTTCAGTGAACTTATTCTCTAATAAGCACCTACATACTTGATTTAGTGTCTCCACACAAATGATCATGAGATTAATCATCCTTATCCAATGAGCAAGCAACATATGTACCAATCTATCCGGATTTACTAATCCCTAATTTAGTAATCCAACGATTGACAACTATTTTAGTTTTAAGCTTTCTAAGAATTTAGATCTCATTAGAATGATCGTCATCATTATTCTAAAACCATTGCTTAAAACTACGGGTTTATCACATATTATAAAACAACAACATGTAGATAATTAAAAGCCTTTAATAAATTAATACATTTTATTAATAAATGAATAAGATTGTTACAAAGTATATGCTTTATCATCAAACATGATTGGCTTGTATGCATACTACTTTCAATAACTTCTCTAGGACTCAGCACACATCGCTTCTCTTCTAGTAGTCCATATGGTACTCTGAGTGGTTTCCCATAAAAACCCAACGAATAAGTTCCCGTCTTGTCTACACTGCCATCACAGTGAGTTAGATCGGTTACCAATTTTGTATATACCTTCGCTCTCTGAAGGAATTATTTAGCGCAGCTCCCATATGTCAACCATCAAAGGTTACGATCGTACCACAATCTAACTTATCTTATCTTATCCGAACTATTAAACTATAATATTCGTTAAGTCAATTTCTTATTCTTTTTGGCTTTCTGACAACTAAATGCCATACCTCAGGATTCGTTCTTATCCAATTTATATTTGACTTTCAATACTCTTATTATCGTTCTTACGGCTTTCTCGATAATTCCTATCTTACTTACTACCTTCATCAACGTCTACGTCATACAACCAGGGTATACTTAGAACGTTCGTCCGACACGAATATGATTCACGAGGATCGTTTACGTATTCCACGTTCATAGTGCTCTTCTCTTAATCACTCATTCAACCTTTACTCAAGGTTTTAATCACTTTCAATCATTATCCAACCCATGAACCCCATGTTCATTATTCTTTCTTAATGTCGAAGCCATACTATTCGTTGTATGCTAAGACTACTTGCAACTACGTTACATTTACGTGTATTCCATTTTTAATCTTTTAATCTCTTTCGATCATTTCGTTCAACTTATACTAAAGGTTTAATTCACTTGATTAATTGTTACATTAGTTGAACATTATGTTCTTTATCTTCCCTTACGTTTCCCCCAAGAGTTGAGTAGTTAAAAGCTCTTCTCTGGCTTTTTCCCTACCCTGGCGCTGCAGCTTCACGCTCCCTTTTATCTCTCACGCCACGGTGCGAGTTTGCAGTACTCAGCTTCCTGGTATATCACTGGAGCGCCACCTTACAAGGCATGGATGGTGACGCAGTGCCAAACCCTAACCCTTGAAAATTTTTCTAAATGTTAAATCCAATTTGAGATGCTTACTTCCCGCTTCCATAACTTATTCATTATAACTCGAAATAAAGTCGTTCCAAAGCCATTCTCTTCCTTATCTTAAGTAGCCCAATACCCCTTAGACAAAACTTTTTTCTAAATCCGTTAACGTGCCATTCGATTGGCTTGATCTTTACCCTTCATTCAATTTACGTTTTTAATGCTCTTCGTTTGTTCGTCCGTAATTCGGTCATCCGAACTCAAAATTCATTCGTTCTTGAGTCCACAACTAACATTTTCTATTTTCTCTTACATTCTTATGAAACCCTACATGTTCGGGTTCATTTACTAACTTTTTAATTCTCGTTTGTCTTTTACGAAATTTTTGCCATAACTTCGTTATAGCTAAGTTTTAATCTATTCTTCATGAACGTTTCTACCGTTCCTAACCAAGCAATATGCATCTAACTTATACGCAATGGTTTTAAACTTGTCCATCAACAACAATTATCCTACGATGGTTTTAAATTTGTCCATCAACAATGTTCTTCGTGTTCTTCGCGTGTTCTTCGTGTTCTTCGTTCGTTCTTCATTTTAATCGATATTGTAGATTACGATTTCACTTTTTATTGGAATTTGATGTTATAGAACATCATTCCTTACTTATTTCACCTGCTTATTCATATAATCCACTCGGATCGTTCTAATTAATTACGAATCTTATACTTCCTTAAGAAATTTATTTACTAAACTTCAAATTCTTATTTGTTCATTTTCTTACGATTTCAACAATATGAAATCATTCCTAACATCATTTACTTCTTATTCTTATTAAGCTATGTTTTCAACATATAAAACTTAAAAAAAATCTAACTTAGGATTTAGGTTTTAATACCTTTCCTCTTTATTTTTCTTCCGCTAGACAAAGCCGGCGATTCTTAAGCTTTTCTATTTCATGCTCACCTTCGATTCGATCATTCATGCTCATGCTCTTCCTTCTCCCTCTTCATCCGAACCTTCTCTCTCTCTCTCTCTCTCTCTCTCTCTCTCTCTCTCTCTCTCTCCCTCTCTCTCTCAAGATATAGGATTTTCAAAAATCCCATTTAAATGAAAGTTAGCTTCCTATTTATAGAAAATCCAAGCTAAGGGTATTGTAGTCATTTCAACCCCTTAACTGCCTTATTATTCACACGTCCATACTATTCCCACCTCCTCAATACACCTCCTTACTATTCACGAGACTTCCGTTGGAAATTTCGTGGTTCCGTCTTTCGAGTTTCGTCCGATAGTTTTAAAAACTGCGATTCTCGGAATCCAAATATTTTTGGATATTTCGTCTTTCCTCTACCAATTAACTTTTACGTATTCTTCAGATTTTCAAAAAACTAAAAAACACTTTTTGATGTTAAGCGTTTTCCTCTAACGTAGCTAAACGAGTGAAAAGTACATAACAATACTTTTCGTCATTTTTATTTCGTACGATTTCTGCACGTTTTTCGAGAAAAACATTTATCGGCTTACTTAATTTTTCACGATATTTTATCGTTAAATCTTTCGATAGAATGTCATTTTGACATACCAAACTCTCAAAAAGGCTTAGGTTATTCAAACCCTAACCCTTAGGGTTTCGTCGAGTGAATAGTGCATATTACTCTTTGTTGCTCCATGGATCATAGATAACCCATTGGGTCATTACATTGGACTTGCTTAATTAATCAAGCCTATTCCTTGTTGGGCTTGCATTACCTTAGTTTGGACTTTTGATTAACAAACACTTGGACTTGTATATCACTTCCTATTGGACTTCTACCAATATGATATTAATCATACAAGTCCATTCCATTTAATTAAAAACCTTGATATATATACTATACATATAATTCTCATATTCTAATTTGTATATTTATTCGTAATATATGTTATTCCATTCTCCATATATACTTGTATAATACTTTATATTATACTTGTATTCAATACCTCGTATAATACTTACGTATCATACGATCAATACAAATTCTTCTTAACGCTTAATATTCCTAACGTTCTCTAATTAAGTCCGCATGTGAAATATTGCGTTTTCCGTACGTAGATTATTATTACATAATCCATCTCGCCTTCGTATTATAATGTTACATATTTCTCGGAAGTTCAAAAATAATTCCCGAGCAAAAATTGATGAATAGTGTTTTTCGAAAGATTTCTCGAAAAGCTTTTATTTTTGTCTTAGAAATTCAAACACTTAAATTCATTCATGTAGTTAAAATACTACAACGTTTCGACGTTTCTAGGTTATAGAACATCATTCATCTTATCAACACGTAATAATAATAAATAATATTATTTTATTATTTATTAAAAGTATTTACAAAAGGTTCGATTTTCTGGGGCGTTACAAAAAGTATATAACAATACTTTTCATCATTTTTATTTCGTCCGATTTCTGCATGTTTTTCGAGAAAAATCTTTATCGACTTACTTAACTATTCACGATATATTATTGTCAAATCTTTTGACAGAATGTCATTTCGACATACCGAACTTTCAGAAAGGCTTAGGTTATTCAAACCCTAACCCTTAGAGTTTTGTCAGGTGAATAGTGCATATTTCGTCTTTTTCCACAGAAATATTTTTGTTCCCAGAAAATTTTTATTTTTGTCTTGAAAATTATTACTCGTTCAGTCTAGCTCCTAGCCAGAATCCTCCCTACTTATAATCATCCTAGGTTCTAGAACGATTAATAAACATATAGTACATAATATTTTTAATAAAAATTCATTTTATTAATAACTAATTCTTTAAACTTAAATTCTGAACGATCCAAATTTTCGGGTCAATAGAGGAAGATACCCGGATTTGGGGGCTTCACAGTGTGGATTTGATATAATGTTATAATTATGGGTAATATTTACAAATTTTGCAAAGTAACCAAGTTGTCATAAAATATTCGTTTGGTCGGGGAATATTCATTTTAATAGGGAATATTCGTACGACGGCACAATCATTGGTGGATCCCACAACAAAATTACTGTCGGAGTTAGAAAATGACAGAAATAACTTTTTATAAAAATAACGGCGAAAGTTTTACCGTTCACTGTCGAAATACCTAGCGATAAAAGTACAGTAATACACGTGGTTGTATAGGAGCACACGATATTGATTTTTGATGCTTACGTGAGAAGTCACTCAGTTATACTTAATTACTGGCACAATAATTGCTGCATAGTATCTCACATTATAGATTCAATTATTGTCACAATATCATCTACACAATATTTTATGTTATTAAATAAATAATTGAGACGACAAAGTTATTCCTATTATTATTTGCATTACTGACAATGTCTAGAAAGTTCTGTCGATGAAACAGGTTTGGTCACCTAATTGCGCGCCAATAGGGAGAAATCCTTATCGGAAAGCCCCCTCTTCCTAGGAATGATCTAGTTGTTAATATTGCAAGTTATAAATTGTGACAACCTGGAAAATCGGATTGTCCAGAATTTAAGATTTAAAAAATTAGTTATTAATAAAATGAATTTTATTAATACTATTATGTGATATGTGTTTATTAATCGTTCTAGAACCTAGGATGATTATTAATCGGGAGGATTCTGTCTACGAGCTAGACTGAACGAGTAAGAATTTTTAAGACGAAAATAAAAACTCTAAGGGTTAGAGTTTGAATAACAAAATAATATATCGTGAAAAGTTAAGTAAGTCGACAAAGATTTTTCTCGAAAAACATGCAGAAATCGGACGAAATAAAAATGATGAAAAGTATTGTTCTGTACTTTTTGTAACGCACTAGAAAATCGAACCTTTTGTAAATACTTTTAATAAATAATAAAATAATATTATTTATTATTATTATTACGTGTTGATAAGATGAATGATGTTCTATAACCTAGAAACGTCGAAACGTTGTAGTATTTTAACTACGTGAATGAATTTAAGTGTTTGAATTTCTAAGACAAAAATAAAAGCTTTTCGAGAAATTTTCCGAAAAACACTATTCATCGATTTTTGCTCGGGAATTATTTTTAAACTTCCGAGAAATATGTAACATTATAATATGAAGGTGAGATGGATTATGTAATAATAATCTACGTATGGAAAATGTAATATTTCGCATGCGGATTTAATTAGAGAACGTTAGGAATATTAAGCGTTAAGAAGAATTTGTATTGATCGTATGATACGTAAGTTTTATACGAGGTATTAAATACAAGTATAATATGAAGTATTATACGAGCATGTATGGAGAATGGAATAACATATATTACGAATAAATATACAAGTTAAAATACGAGAATTATACGTATAGTATATATGTCAAGGTTTTTAATTAAATGGAATGGACTTGTATGATTAATAGCATATTGGTAGAAGTCCAATAGGAAGTGATATACAAGCCCAAGTGTTTGTTAATCAAAAGTCCAAACTAAGGTAATGCAAGCCCAACAAGGAATAAGCTAGATTAATTAAGCAAGTCCAATTTAATGACCCAATGGGTTATCTATGATCCATGGAGCAACAAAGAGTAATATGGGTTGTCTTGGTGGGTAAGAACTTTATGTGGTGACCAAGCAACTTATGTAGGGAGCAAGTTAACTTAATGGATAAACAAATGAATAGTAAGGAGGTTAGTAAGGAGGTGGGATGTGTTATTGACCATAGTACCCTCACTTTGGCAAGTCTATAAATAGAAAGTGAGATTTCATTATTTTGTTTGTTCAAATTCCTCAAAACTTCTATCAAGATAAGTGCTTAAGTGTTAGAGAGAATAAGTTAAGAATAAGTCAAACAACCTTTGTTAGATTTGCAAAGAGGAGAAGAACAAGTTCTCCAAGGGTAAGACTCTAGTCTAATGCATCCTCATCTCTATCATTGTAGGGTGATAAGAGAAGTGTAATTTAATGAACATGTATGCTAAAAACATATAAGAAGTGATTAATGAATGAGCTTAAGCCGAATAAGTCATGAATAAGCAACTTGAATCTAAATAAATTGATAACTTATGATGAACTTGTCATATGATAGTCATATGATGTTAGTATGTTCTCATATTAAGTCATAAGAAATGAAATTCGTAGTTTATAAGTTGATTAAGTCATTAACTTATGAGAATAAGTCAAAACTTACTTTGATAATAAGTTGGTGTAATAAGTAACTTAAAATGTTCATATGATGATTAAAATCCATTTAGAATGATAATCAAATCATTAGTAATGAGGTTTCGCCGGAATTCACACGATTGGACGATAATTGTCGAATTCGTGAAATTCTCGGAATGGAAGTCGTATTTTGTGTTTGAACTCAGAAACATTGGTTTTCGATGGAGACAAGTCATATTTGGCATTATAGAGTTGCGGACTCGAAAATGGCCGGATTCTGACTTAGAACGAAGAAACGAGCGTAGAACATTTACGAACGTTCATCGTTTTCGTTAAAAATGAACTAATAGGTGAAATTTTAACAAATGAAGTCAAATAGATAAAATTCTTGCATGAACGCGTAGATTATGTAAATTGTGAACCGTAGCTTCTTGAACGAGTCAATTCGGACTTATAACGAAGAAGTTATGCGTCCGGGAGTTTCACAAAATTTCAAAATCTGTAAAATTTCTAAGGCCTGAAAGTTGGCGTTGCATGGAACTTGAAAAGGCAAAAGAGAAAGATAATACTGCAAATGCCAGACAACAATTTGAACTCTATTGAACTTTTCGCGCATACAAATGTGCGACATGAAGAACAAGTGTGACAACCGAGATTTTGTAATTTAATATTTATTGGATTAAATAAATATTTTTGATGATTTAATTATTAGATTAAATAATTAATTGATGAAGTTATGGTAGATTAATTTAATTATATGTGTTATATTTATTAAATTAATGTGAAGAATCTTTATTATTCGAAGTATGTATTTATGTGAGCTTATTGAATTAAAAGGAATATTTAATAAGCCTAATGTTATTTTAATTAATTTAATAATTAATTATAGAATTAATGAATTTGACATAATTAATAAATGAGAAATTTAATTATGTGACTATGTGAATTAATGAGAAATTATTATCTGTTATTTGAATAAAATTAAACTAGATATTTGATTTATTATCTAATTGGATGTGACATGATTTAAACTTTATTATAAAAGTTTAATTAAATTAAATGGGTATAAGCTTTTTAAAGCTAGCCAAACATGGCCTTAGTGGAAGTTGAGGGTAGTTAACCCATGATTGGGTAACTGACCACAACGCGTCAGTTCCTTTATTATTATATGTCTTCCTTTTTTTTATTATTTGCTAAGTCTGGAAAAACCAAACAGAGAGGGAGAGAGAGAGAGTACTGAGAATCAATGAGATTAAAGGAGAAGAAGTGTGGGAATTTGGGAGTTGTTAACTTGTTATCACCTTGTATAATCCAAGCAGAGTAATCAAGGGTAATCTCTTCTTCCCCAAATTTCAAATTATGTTGTTTAAGTTTTTGTAAAATAATTGGCTTTCAAGTTTTCTATAAAGTCTTTGTAAATTGGAAATTGTATTGTTTATGTGGATATATGTGATAATATGTTAGCATAGCATGTTTTACTATGTTTTATAGATTTCCATATCATCAGTTTCATAAAATTATGCAGTATATTGTTACATAGTATAGAATATGGCCATATGGCCCTTATACGTAAATTTAATATGTCAAACATATATTGTTTCGTATAATTCACACTTGTATATAATTATACATGTTAAAACGAAGAAATCAAACCTTGAATGGATGGATTTGGTGTTTATAACGAATTCGTGGTGTTAATTTTTATGTTTTGTGTTCAAAACCTTCAAGAACATCAAGAACAGTGAAATTACATGTTTTGATTTTGTGATTATGTGTTTTAATTGGTTAAAATTACTCTATAAAGGTTGGGTAATGATTATGTTTGAATTCTAGTATGTGGGTATGTTTAGTTTGGTGATTTTAATGACCATGTAATGATAATTTCGCTTGATTCTGTGTTCTTCGCAAACTAGAATTCAAAAACTGGGGTTTCGCACCACAGCGCCAACTCCATGCCTTAAGTCTCATTTCATAGCCGCTCTCAAGCCTTGCAAGACTAGGTCTTTAGTCCTAAGCCACCGCCATGTGCAACAATGTCGAGATTAGCAAAGCCCGGTGGCGCCAACGCACTTATAACATGATTGTCCAGAAATGAATTTTTTGAAGTGTTCAAGTCTAGAAATGTGATAGTAACTTAATCTAATGAACATAAAATTAGGTTAAACGTATAATGAGATGTTAAAATAAATTCTTAACATGTCAATAACACATTTATGTGTAAATTGAATGATTGAATGCATAGTTAGCTTATTGTTCATGAAGTGTAAATTATGTGACAATGAGTGTAGTAGTTTGACTGAGTATAGCCATAATTCGAGTTAGACAAAAAGGAATGAACTTGTGATGACTAGTACGTTATAATTGACCTGTATTATGAACGTAAATGATATGTAGGATTAAATCAAAGGACGAGTATAATTAACGTGTAATCTACGCACGAGGCAAGTTTCCTAACCCTACTCGTTATCATTACATGAGTTTATAAGTTGTCTCTTTACATCGAGCAAATAATGTATAATGTATTTGTTATAGTAAAGTATATTAATCTTTCAATGTATGATTCTGTTATACAATAATTATTCTATTGTATACCTCTTGAGATTTCTATTCAATTTAAATTATCAGTTACTATTGAACTCTGTTAGACTAGTGAACCCTTAATGATTCGGCTAGTCCATAGTTGATGAGCGTTCTAAATTTCAGAACCCTTGTTGAATTATCCAAACCAAACTTCCTTTGGTGCGGACTCTAACGTCAAACTGAAATGAACAACCTTGTATAGGGGATTACTTCTGCGTTAGCGTTAAGATATTGTGCATGATGATGGTACTAAGAACATTTCCCCTAAATACGAGAAGAAGAGTCCATAGTCTTATGACTGTTAAAGGTTTCAAGTATAAACACTTGACAACCTAGGACATAGTTCAAGGTCTTATGACCCTCAGAAGTTCTTTTGTTTCTTGTTATTCACTCTTGATTCAAAAGCTGAGTTTTCCTATTTCAGAAGTCTTTGATTTATTCGCATGTTATTATTTATTGTTATATTGTTATACTTGTGGGCAATCGTGCTTACTATTGCGTAATAATAACATTGAAGTTAGGAACAAAAGATCTGACGAGCCTTCCACTAGTAAAGGCAAGGGAGAGGTTAACAAATGAAGAAGACTTGTTGTTATTATGTATTTAAGTTCAGACTTTGATGTTGTTTAAGACTGGTTATTTGTTTATGATTCCGCACAGATGTTTAAGGTTAGAGTGACCTGAGATTGTATTTATTATGCAGATGGTGTAACCCCATAAGGGGAAGATTTATTTATTTATTTCTATCTATTGCATGGTTTACATTTATTTATGGGTAGATAGATAGATGATATTTGTACAGTGAACACCAAATCCTGTGAAAATGGAAGTACACGGATTTGGGGGTGTCCTGAGTTAGTATCGAGTCAGAGGTTATGAACCTTAGGTGGGGGAACATCCTTAGGTAGTAGCCTTGTAGGAGATCGAGAACATAGTGGTGATAAACTCTTATCGAGTTCTAAGAAATGAATTTCTTAATTCATTGAAGATAATAAAAGACTTTATGTGCTTATGTGTTAAAATTGTGTCCTCGCTAGTACTAATTAATAACTAAAACTTAAAATTGTGTTGTCAGGATGTCGGATGTTGGAGGAGCTAGTCGAGATGGGGAGGAGGAACCCCGGGTACCTACAGAGGAGGAGCCCTGAGACATTCATGTCGTCAGGGAGCAATTGGTATGGAGAGAGCCATCTCCTTTGATCATTGTTGTTAGTCGGGAGCATGATCCTAAGACTGATCCAGAGGAGGATTCTGATGAAGAAGAGGAGGAAGAGGAGTTCCCACCGAACTCCATCGATGCTGAGATGTATGATGCACTTTATGATCGTAACATAGAGTTGCAAGACACTGTTCAGGAGCTGAAGGAGAGGACTGTTCTTCAGCAGAGTATCATTGAGCAGAAGGATGGGGAAATTGTGACTCTTCCCACACGTTTAAGAAACGTGGAGTGGGATTTGGTTCACGAGAAGGGTCAAACTGAGGAGGAGTCCGAAGAAATAAAAAAGTTAAAGAAGGATCTGAAAGAGAGCTCAGAAAGGCTGGCCATAGTAGAGGAGGGTTGGGTAAGAGAGTCACGTCGTGCTGATCTTACAGAAGAGGATTGTCGTGCAAAGAAGGCTAAGCTTGGGGAGACGTACTCTACACTTCAAAATGCAATGGATGAGGCCCATGATCGAGTTATGCGGTATCCAATCCAGTTTGAAGGACTACCATCATATATGCTAGATCGCAGAACGATGTCCCGTATCATGGAGGATGAACGTGGCAAGGCTATGCAGCGCCGTAACAGGTAGTGATAGAATTAGTTTAATTATGTGAAAACTATCTAGTAGTTAATGATGTAAATTCCGATGTGATAAAAACAAAGGAATATTTTAATGTTTTAAATCCTATAGATTCTTTATCTCGGGATAGTTGATGTAAATAGCAGTGATGCTATCGTATGATGTTAAAACTTTTGATTTAAATAAAATGACAGAGTTTATTTGAATTGATGTGTTAAGTGAATTATGATTAAATATTTTAGTTAAGCCTTAAATGTTTAAGGGGTTGAATAAAGACCTAATAAGCATATATTCTTAACAGAAATTGCCGCCTAGAAGAAGACAAAACCGTCAACAAGCATAAGGAGAACCGATGAATAACAACAACGATGCCAATGCTAACCCCTGTTCAGCAATTGGTGAACCTATTTGCTGGAGCAATTAACAATCAACCACAAGCTCCACCAAACACCCCGTTCAAGGATTTCAAGGCGGTGGGACCGCCAGAGTTTAAGGGCTCCATAAACCCAATCGAAGCTCAAACATTGGTTATGGAGATGGAGAAGGTATTTGATGTTGCCAGAGTAGGGGAAGACCAGAAGACCGCATATGCAACATTCATGCTGAAGTCTGAAGCCAGCTATTGTTGGCAGGCAAACAAAGTATGGGGAGGAGAAGGTATAATAACATGGGAGAGATTCAAGGAGATGTTTTTTGAGATGTATTTTCCGACCAGCTCACAAAACCAAATGGAAGTTCAGTTTCTGGAGTTGAAACAGGGGAGTATGTCCATAGCAGATTATGCGGAAAGGTTCAAAGAGTTGGCTAGATTTGCCACATATCAAGTGCATACTGATGAGAGAAAGGCAAGACGTTTCAAGCAGGGACTGAAGCCCTGATTGTATAGCAAGGTGTCAATGTTCCAATTGAACACTTTAGCTGGAGTGTTAGAGAAGGCCATACTCACTAAAGGTGGAAGCGATGTGGTAACTAAATATAATCAGGATTAGAAGAAGGAAAAGATTGAGAATGAATGAACTAACAAGACTGGTGGAAGTAGCACGAGAGATAGTAATAATCATAAGAGAAAGTGGTCTGATAACTCATCAGCTGGAAATCAACAAGGAGGGAAGAAGAAGAAGATCGAAGCGTGCTCAACCTGTGGAAAAGCTCATCTGGTAGTTTGCATGATGGGAAAACGAGTGTGCTACAATTCTGGTCAGGAAGGCCACATAGCACCTAACTGTCCTAACCCAAAGAAGGGTGTCTGCTTCACTTGTGGCTCAAAGGATCATCTTGCAAGGGATTGTCCTAAGAAGGGATCTAGAGGAACAGGATTAGGAGGGAATAGAGGAAATAACGGTGGAAGCACTCTGACTATCGCAGAACCAACTGCAACCAACCGACCAACTGCCAGAACATTCAATATGATAGTACAAGATGTAGTGCAGTCTCGTGATGTGGTGTCAGGTATCATTCCGATCAATAAAGTTAATGCTTATGCATTATTTGATTCGGGTGCTACTTGTTCATTTATATCCGATGACTTTGCTAACAAATTAGAATTGCATAAGGACGAGTTAGAATATCCTATGAACATTGAAATTACGAATAGAGAAATAATCCCTGTTAAGTATGTGCATAAGAACTGTAGAATGGATATTAACGGTAATATCATGAATGTAGATCTTATCCCTATTCGACTTGGAGAATTTGACGTTATCTTGGGTATGGATTGGTTATCCAATTATGGGGTAGTAATTGATTGCCAGAAGAAGTGTATTAACCTTTTGACTCCGTCTAAGGTTGTGTTTTATGGTAGCAAGTCGCCTAGACAAGCGAGTTGTCTGACGATGATGCAGGCCAGGAAGTTGTTAAGACAAGGCTGTGTAGGATATCTAGCTTACATATTCGATAGTCATAAAAAGAATCAAAAAATAGAGGAGATACCAGTAGTGAGGGATTTCACAGACGTATTTCCAGACGATTTGCCAGGACTTCCTCTTGATAGAGCAGTTGAATTTGTGATTGATTTGGCTCCAGGAACTGCTCCAATATCGAAGGCACCGTACCGAATGGCACTGGTAGAGATGAAAGAACTGATGGTTCAACTACAAGAATTACTAGATAAGAAGTATATCCAACCAAGCGTATCGCCGTGGGGAGCGCCGGTTTTATTCGTGAAGAAGAAGGATGGGACAATGCGGCTCTGCATCGACTATAGAGAATTGAATAAGGTCACGATTAAGAATAGATATTCATTACCGCGAATCGGCGACCTTTTCGATCAGTTAAAGGGAGCAAGATACTTTTCAAAGATAGATTTGAGGAGTGGTTATCATGAACTGAAGGTGAGACCAGAGGATGTACCGAAGATAGCGTTCAGAACACGATATGGTCACTACAAATTTTTGGTAATGTCATTTAGTCTAATGAATGCTCCTGCAACATTTATGGGCTTTAATTAATGGAGTGTTCAAGCCGTTTTTGGACAAATTCGTAGTGGTATTTATAGATGATACTTTGGTATATTCGAAATCTAAGGAAGAACATGAAGAGCATTTGAGGGTGACATTAGAGACATTGATAAGGTAGAAGTTATATTTCAAGTTTTTGAAATGTGAATTTTGGATTAAAAGAGTATAATTTCTTGGACATGTGATCAATAGCGACAAAATTTTGGTGGATCCCTCCAAAGTCGAAGTTGTGATAAATTGGGATCATCCGAAGACGCCGTGAGAAGTAAGAAGTTTTCTTGGATTGGCAGGTTATTACAGAAGATTCATTTAGGATTTTTCCAAGATCGCGACTCCGTTGACAAATTTGACTAGGAAATCGGTGAAATTTGTTTGGACGGAGAAGTGTGAGGAAAGCTTTCAAGAATTAAATAAGAGGTTGGGTTCAGCACCTGTGTTATCTCTTCCGGATGATACCGGAAGTTTTATAGTTTAAAGTGATGCATCGCATAAAAGACTTGGTTGTGTGTTTATGCAGAACGGTAGAGTCATTGCGTATGCGTCACGACAATTGAAGGATTATGAGAAGGGGTATCTGACCCACGACTTGGAGTTAGCTGCAGTGGTTTTTCCTTTGAAAATCTGGAGGCACTATCTCTATGGGGAGAAGTGTGAAATATATACAGACCACAAGAGTCTGAAATATATTTTTACATAGAAAGACTTGAACATGTGCCAAAGAAGGTGGTTGGAGTTAATTAAGGACTATGATTGTGAGATTTTATACCATCTGGGTAAGGAAAATGTGGTTGCCGACGCCTTAAGTAGAAAGAGTCGGGAGAAACTGACGGTGTTGACCGATTAGGAGGAGTTAATTTCAGTAATGGAAAAGGTGGAATTGGAAGTGAAGTGTCCTATGGAGATTAATGAGAAGCTATTTCAAATGCAATCGGGTACAACTCTACTAGACAAGGTTAAAGAAGCCCAACTTCAGGATGATGAATGTAAAATGGTGAAAAAGAAGATATCTGAAGGAACCGAATCAAGATTCAAGATGAATAAGGAAGGAATACTGAGATTTGAGAGTAGAATTTGGACCTGCTTGATGCAGAGATTAAGGAAGAAATTTTGAGCGAGGCTCATAACTCATGATATTCGATTCACCCTGGTAGTACCAAGATGTACCAAGATCTTTGACAAAAATTTTGGTGGCCAAATTTGAAATGAGAGGTTGCAGAATGTGTTGCCAAGTGCCTGACATGTCAGAAAGTGAAAGCAGAACATCAGAGACCGAGTGGGTTGCTACAACCTTTAGAGATTCCAAAATGGAAATGGGAACATATTATGATGGATTTCGTTATTGGCCTATCGACAACTCAGAGAGGCTACGACGCAGTATGGGTTATTGGTGACCAATTGACGAAATCCACACACTTCCTTCCTATCAAAATCAGATTCAACTTAGATCAGTTGGCAAGGTTATATGTGAAAGAAAATGTTTTGAGGCACAGAATCCTGGTGTCAATTACCTCATATAGAAATCTTCACTTTATATCGAACTTCTGGAAACGTCTATAGGAATGAATGGGTACACAGTTGCGAATGAGCATGGCATATCACCCACAGACAGATGGACAGAGTGAAAGAATAATTCAGACATTAGAAGACATTTTAAGAGCTTGTATAATGGACTTTAAAGGAAATTGGGATGACCATCTACTACTTGTAGAGTTCGGCTACAACAACAGTTACCACGCTCGTATTGGTATGCCGCCTTATGAAGCGTTATATGGCAGAAAGTGCTAAACTCCGCTATACTGGGATGAAGTTGGCGAAAGACAATTACTAGGCCTAAATTGGTACAACAGACAGCAGAAATAATCAAAGTGATCCGAACAAGATTGATAGCATTCTCAAGATGAAGAAGAAAAACACGTCGATCCACACCGTAAAAATGATGAGTTTGAATCGGGTAGTTATGTGTTTTTAAAGGTCTCTCCCTGGAAGGGAAAGATCAGGTTCGGAAAGAAAGGGAAATTAAGCCCAAGATTCGTTGGACCCTTTGAAGTGATGCGAAGAGTCGGAGAGGTTGCGTATGAGGTAACCTTACCTCCATCTCTCAAGAATGTCCACAACGTTTTCCATATCTCAGTTCTACAACCCTACAAACCCGATTAGAAGCACGTGGTTGAATATGAACCCCTACATTTTGACAAAGACTTATCTTACGAAGAAATTCCTGTTCAGATTGTCGACCGAAAAGAGCAAGTTTTAAGAAATAAAGTAATACCTTCTGTTAAGGTAATTTGGAGGAACCACGTCACTGAAGAAGCTACGTGGGAAGTCGAAGAAAATATGATGAAGAATTATCCTCATTTATTTACATAGATTATTATAAGCGATTCTGGGGAAAAAATCTTTGTAAGGGGGGGGGGGGAGAATGTAACGGGACGAATAGTTTGAGTCATGATTCTGATGACAAAATCTTTTTAAGGGGGGAAAGATGTGACAACCGAGATTTTGTAATTTAATATTTATTGGATTAAATAAATATTTTTGATGATTTAATTATTAGATTAAATAATTAATTGATGAAGTTGTGGTAGATTAATTTAATTATATGTGTTATATTTATTAAATTAATGTGAAGAATATTTATTATTCGAAGTATGTATTTATGTGAGCTTATTGAATTAAAAGGAATATTTAATAAGCCTAATATTATTTTAATTAATTTAATAATTAATTAGAGAATTAATGAACTTAACATAATTAATAAATGAGAAATTTAATTACGTGACTATGTGAATTAATGAGAAATTATTATATGTTATTTGAATTAAATTATACTAGATGTTTGATTTATTATCTAATTAGATGTGACATGATTTGAACTAAATTATAAATGTTTAATTAAATTAAATAGGTATAAGCTTTTTAAAGCCAGCCAAACATGGTCTTAGTGGGAGTTGAGGGCAGTTAATGTAACGCCCCGAAATCCGGTCTATCTTCACACCCGAATTCTGTGCGTCACTAGTACATCATTCATCCAACATACATCATTATATATTGAAATATAACAACATACACTCTCAAATCCCAGGTTCTAAAAACCTTATAGCTTTTCTTATTACAAATAATGATAATTACATTATTCTTTACATCTTGCACGAGTGACTTTTATCTGCCACCAAGGATACATAATTGTCCATTAAACTATTCTATAGTTTAATTCTCATCTTTCCACATTACAAGTCTTCACTTGATCTTCTTGCTCATTCACATTCTGAATGGCACTTCATTTAGATACCGACAGCTTGATCTATACGGGATCCTTAAGTTCTTCTAACATCGTTCGCTGAATATTTTTCATTTAAAGCAAGTGTGAGCATTCAATTGCCCAGCAAGTCATAACAGTTGAACAAACAACTTCAAGAGTTTAACATTCCTTTGGAACTTCGATAACCGAACAAAGGTTATAAAGCATCTTGAACAATAGGAATAATCTCAATTCCTATCATTTTAAAACATTAGTCACATTCACTTTGAAATACTTTCATTCTCTACTACCTTTCATACACATTCTATCTGGCTAGAATCAATAGCACAGACTTAACAATAACGGTTCATGTATAAACAGAACATTCTCTTATTGAACAGTTCAATCACAGAACAGTTCATATCATGGAAACACTGAAGTGTTCACATTGTGGCACAAGGCCTCATATATTCTACCACCTTGTACAAATATCACACATTTGCACATAGACAAAACTTCTCAAGTTCAACATCTGAGAAGTTTAAGAAACTAGCATTCACTTAAAATATGAATGAAGTTAGGAAACTTGCCTTACATGACAAAGAATGCGACTTACTACATTGAATCGCTTTCATTCAATCCCTATAACACATAAGGAAATAACACATACACCAATTAGTCATATACTTGACTTACACATTTGTTTACTTAACTTACTTCTTAGGGTTCACGTTCTTGCAATATAATTTTACGCGACTAACTTTAATTACCATTTTATGGCTTCATGACATACGAAGATGTCTTACTCAAAACATTCTTCATCTTTGATGATTTACATTCTTATCTTATTCTTATAACTTCTCTAGGACTTAGCACACATCGCTTCTCTGCTGGTAGTCCATATGGTACTCTGAGTGGTTTCCCACAAACAACCAACAAACAAGTTCCGTCCTCGCCTACACCCGCCCACATGAGTTAGATCGGTTGCCGGATTTCATTATATACCTTCGCTCTCTGAAGGAATTGTTTAGCTCAGCTCCCATATGTCAACCATCAAAGGTTACGATTATACCACAACCTAACTTATCTTAACTTATACGAACTATTAAATATAATGTTCATTAAGTCAATTTCTTATTCCTTATGGTTTTCTAACAATTAAATGTCATACCTTAGGATTCATTCTTATTCGACTCACATTCGGCTTTCATTAATCTTATTACCATTCGATCCGGCTTTCTTGATACCATTCGTATCTTACTTACTACTTTCGTCAATGTCTAAGTCATACAACTAGGGTATACTTAGAACGTTCGTCCAATGCGAATACGGTTCACAAGGATCGTTTATGTATTCAACGTTCACGTTGCTCATCTCTTAATCTCTCATTCAACCTTTACTCAAGGTTTTAATCACTTTTGATTGTTATCCATCCCATGAACCCCATGTTCATTATTCTTTCTTAATGTCGAAGCCATACTAATCGTTGTATGCTAAGACCGATCGTTCATTGCAACAACGTTGCATTCACAGCGTCTATACGCTTTACATTCATCTCTCATTACCATGTCATAGCATCAAAATGTTATACATTACTATCGTCCATCAACGTCTAAGGAATCACCATCATAGCAATCCCTCACGTTCGATTCATTGCGACTATGGTCCCCGACTATCGGTCCCGTAACCCGTAATTATATTCTTTTAATCTCATTTAATCTTTCCGTTCAACCTTCATTAAAGGTTTAAAACACTCAATTAAGTGTTACATTAGTTGAACTACATGTTCGTATCTCTTTCTTGCACATCCCCCAAAAATTGAGCAGTTAAAAATCTCATTTCTGGCATTGCTCTGCACTAGCGCTGCGGCGCCACCTTCAACACTGATTCTCAAGCCGCGACACGAGTTAGCAGTATATAACCCTCCGGCATAGCACTACAGTGGCACAATTCTAGGCATGACTGGCGCCGCGGCGCCAAGACCTTCTTCCCGAATTTTTTTTTCTAAGTCTTTGGTCGTTCTGAGATGCGTACTTCGAAATCTCATAACTTCTTCGTTATAACTCAGAACGAGATCATTCCAAAACCATTTTCTTCGTTATCTAATGTACTTCGATTACCCCCAGACAGAACTTTGTTCTGAATCTGTTAACATGCAATTCAATTGGCTTAATCTTCACCCTTTGTTTATTTTAATGTTTTTAACGTTCTTCGTTCATTCATTCGTAATTCGGTCATCCGAACTCGGAACTCGTTCATTCTTGAGTCTATGACTCATGTTTTATACGTTCTCTTACATTCTTATGAAACCCTATATGTTCGGGTTCATTTACTAACTTTCAAATTCTCGATTTTCTTTTATGAAATGTTCGCCATAACTTCGTTATAGCTCAATTCTAATTCGTTCTTCAAGAACGTTTCCAACGTTCCTAACCAAGAAATAAGCATCTAACTTATACATGATGGTTTTAAACTTGTCCATCAACAATAATTACACTACGATCGCTTTAAATTTGTCCATCAACAACGTTCTTCGTGTTCTTTGCGTGTTCTGCGTGTTCTTCATTTGTTCTTCATTTTTAATCGATTTTTTGGATTATGATTTCACCTTTCCTTAGAATTTGATGTTATAGAACACCATTCCTTACTTATTTTACCTACTCATTCATAAGATTCATTCGGATCGCTCAAAATCCTTATGAATCTTACACTTCTTTAAGAAATTTATTTACTAAACTTCTAATTTCTTATTTCTTCATTTCTCATGATTTCAACCATATGAAATCATTCTTAACATCTTTTACTCCTTATTCTCATTAAGCTATGTTTATGAACATAAAAAAATAAAGAAAATAATCTAGAAGTTAGGTTTTTGGATTACCTTTCTTCTTTAATCTCCATCCGTCGGACAAAGTTTGCTCACGAGCAAGCTTTTCCTCTTCCTTTTCCTCTTCTCCTTCATCCAAAATCTGTCTCTCTCTCAAATGTTTGACAACTTTCAAATTTCCAAACAAATGAAATAAGCTTCCTATTTATAGATTTTTAAGGCTAGGGGCATTTTGGTCTTTTCACACCCTAACCTCCTCACTATTCATTACTTAAGGACTAAGTTAACTTAGCCCTCAAGTTTTCTTAGCCCTTAAGTTTTGTAATTCCGTCTTTCGGGTTTCGTCCGATAGTTCAAAAACTGCGATTCTCGGAATCCAAATATTTTTGGATATTTCGACTTTCCTTTACCGATTAACTTTTACGTATTCTTCGGATTTCCGAAAAACTGAAAAACACTTTTTGATGTTTAAGTGTTTTCCTTCATGTTTTACCCTAATGTAGCTAAATGAATGAGAAGTACATAACAATACTTTTCGACATTTTTATACTTTTTGATGTTAAGCGTTTTCCTTCATGTTTTACCCTAATGTAGCTAAATGAATGAGAAGTACATAACAATACTTTTCGTCATTTTTATTTTATCCGATTTCTGCACGTTTTTCAAGAAAAACTTTTATCGGCTTACTTAACTTTTCAAGATATATTATCGTCAAATCTTTTGACAGAATGTCATTTTGACATACCGAACTCTCAGAATGGCTTAGGTTATTCAAACCCTAACCCTTAGGTTTCGTCGGGTGAATAGTGCCTATTTCGTCTTTTCCCCAAAAATATTTTGTTCCTGAAATTTTTTTATTTTCGTCTTGAAAATTCTTACTCGTTCAGTCTAGCTCGTAGCCAGAATCCTCCTGATTAATAATCATTCTAGGTTATAGAACGATTAATAACCACATAGCACAGAATAGTATTAATAAAAATTAATTTTATTAATATCTAATTCTTTAATCTTAAATTTTGAACAATCCGGATTCTCCGGGTTGTTACAGTTAACCCATGATTGGGTAACTGACCACAACGCGTCAGTTCCTTTATTATTATACGTCTTCCTTTTTTTTATTTGCTAAGTCTGGAAAAGAAAAAACAAAGAGAGAGAGAGAGAGAGAGAGTATTGAGAATCAGTGAGATTAAAGGAGAAGAAGTGTGGGAATTTGGGAGTTGTTAACTTGTTATCACCTTGTATAATACAAGCAGAGTAATCAAGGGTAATCTCTTCTTCCCCAAATTTCAAATTACGTTGTTTAAGTTTTTGTAAAATAATTGGCTTTCAAGTTTTCTGTAAAGTCTCTGTAATTGGAAATTGTATTGTTTATGTGGATATATGTGATAATATGTTAGCATAGCATGTTTTACTATGTATTATAGATTTCCATATCATCAGTTTCATAAAATTATGTAGTATATTGTTACAGAGTATAGAATATGGCCATATGGCCCTTATACGAAAATTTAATATGTCAAACATATATTGTTTTGTATAATTCAAACTCGTCTATAATTATGCATGTTAAAATGAAGAAATCAAACCTTGAATGGATGGATTTGGTGTTATAACGAATTTGTGGTGTTAATTTTTATGTTTTTTGTTCAAAACCTTCAAGAACAGTGAAATTACATGTTTTGATTCTGTGATTATGTGTTTTAATTGGTTAAAATCAGTCTATAAAGGTTGGGTAATGATTATGTACGAATTCTAGTATGTGGGTATGTTTAATTTGGTGAATTTAATGACCATGTAATGATAATTTCGCTTTATTCTATGTTCTTCGCGAACTGGAATTCAAAAACTAGAGTTTCGCACCGCGGCGCCAACTCCATGCCTTAAGTCTCGCCATAGCGATGATGTGTCTCAAGCCACAATTTGAGATTAGGCCTAGCAGCATGCGCATGACACCACTTAGTGATTGTCCAGAAATGAATTTTTTTAAGTGTTCAAGTCTAGAAATGTGATAGTAACTTAATCTAATGAACATAAAATTAGGTTAAACATATAATGAGATGTTAAAATAAATTCTTAACATGTCAATAACACATTTATGAGTAAATTGAATGATTGAATGCATAGTTAGCTTATTGTTCATGAAGTGTAAATTATGGGACAATGAGTGTAGTAGTTTGACTGAGTATAGCCATAATTCAAGTTAGACAAAAAAGAATGAACTTGTGATGACTAGTACATTATAATTGACCGATATTGTGAACGTAAATGATATGTATGATTAAATCAAGGAACGAGTATAATTAACGTGTAATCTACGTACGAGGCAAGTTTTCTAACCCTACTCGTTATCATTACATGAGTTTATAAGTTGTCTCTTTACATCGAGCATATTCTCGTTATTATTGATCAAGTTCATTTTGTTATAGTAAAGTATATTAATCTTTCAAATTATGATTCTGTTATACAATAATTATTCTATTGTATACCTCTTGAGATTTCTATTCAATTTAAATTATCAGTTACTGTTGAACTCTGTTAGACTAGTGAACCTTTAAAGATTCGACTAGTCCATAGTTGATGAGCGTTCTAAATTTCAGAACCCTTGTTGAATTATCCAAACCAAACTTCCTTTGGTACGGACTCTAATGTCAAACTAAGATGAACAACCCTATATAGGGGATTACTTATGCGTTAGCGTTAAGATATTGTGCACAGTATGGTACTAAGGGCTGAACCCCCTAAGTACGAGAAGAAGAGTCCATAGTCTTATGACTGTTAAAGGTTTCAAGTATAAACACTTGACAACCTAGGACATAGTTCAAGGTCTTATGACCCTCAGAAGTTCTTTTGTTTCTTGTTATTCACTCTTGATTCAAAAGTTGAGTTTTCCTATTTCAAAAGTCTTTGATTTATTCGCATTTTATTATTCATTGTTATATTTTTATACTTGTGGGCAATCGTGCTCACTCTTGCGTAATAATAACATTGAAGTTAAGAACGAAAGATCTGACGAGCCTTCCACTAGTAAAGGCAAGGGCAAGGTTAACAAATGAAGAAGACTTGTTGTTATTATGTATTTAAATTCAGACTTGATGTTGTTTAAGACTGGTTATTTGTTTATGATTCCGCACAGATGTTTAAGGTTAGAGTGACATGAGATTGTATTTATTATGCAGATGGTGTAACCCCATAAGTGGAAGATTTATTTATTTATTTCTATCTATTGCATGGTTTACATTTATTTATGGGTAGATAGATAGATGATATTTGTACAGTGAACACCAAATCCTGTGGAAATGGAAGTACCAGGATTTGGGGGTATCACAACAAGGACTCGCGCTGCAGTGTCGAGTTTGGTCTATACCCACTGCAGAGTGGCGCCGCAGCGCGACTTAGAGAGGTAAGGGTGGCGCCGCAGCGCCAACCCTAGGGTTTGGACAGTGAAGAAGGTTTACAAGTATAGCATGATCAGTAACTCAGTAGTAATAAACTGAGGAACTTAATGAAGCATTGTATGGTATTATTAAACCTTATTTATGTTGTCTAATGGTTGAAGATAGTAATCAAATATGAACATAATGGCAATGTAAGAACAACATATTGGAAAGCTGGAATAAATAGTAACAAATCTAAGTCATGATTAGATTGAGATGAAGGGTACGAAATAGCAGTATACATACTTGATTGTATATAACGTAATGTGGTACGTTATATGATCATGTATTGTAGAGACTTAGAGACTTAAAGTGTACGTGTGAAAAATAGTAAGCTGAAGCTAAAGGCAAGTATTCTAACCCTTGTTCCAATTCAATATGGATAAGCTTTGTAGATAATGTATTCTTACACATGAAGTCTTATATGATGAAGTCAAAGCCAATTCTTTTGGCTAGACTTATATTATGTTTCTATCAAGCATGGTCAATGTTTACCGAGTTATATTGGTGTGATTTTCAAACGAAGACTGAGTATGCTAAAATTTTTTTTGTCATTTAACGACAGGCACGTGAGGTTGCCACAACTTAAACGTATATGCGTTTAATGAATGTAGTGTTGATCAACATAGAGTACTATAGGCTGATCACCTAGACGTGTTCGTAAGTAATGTTGTACTTACGAACTTAGTGTCAGGATGTCCTTTTCAAAAGAATTGATGAAACTCTCGAGGTCTTGGACCAGAATTGATGTTTTACTGAATATTGTTGTTGTAAAATGTTTTGAATGAAAAGAAGTGCTATTTTGAATTATCGATAGTACTTCATAACTATTGTTCAATTATTGAAGATATACGAGTTCTATGTTTCAAGCATGTTGTTTATTAGAATTGTAGTACTTGCTGAGCTAGTCATGCTCACTCTTGCTTGAACCATATGAACACAGCTAAGATCGAACGGACTGAAGGCTCCGGTAAGGATAAGGGCAAGGCGAATACGAACCCTTAGATTTCTTATGTAATAGTATAGATGAATGTTTGTAATATATTGAGTATTATGACAAGAATGAATGTACTGGTTATAAAGAACCTGGGGAAATGTAATGTTATTTTTAATATATAGAAGATATGTTCGTTCTTTTGAGACTTTTCAATTGAATGTATGTGTGAATTGTAGTACAGTGTAGCACCACCTGTCGGGTTGGAAGATACCCGAATTTGGGAGCGTTGCAGGTTGGTATCAAAGCTATAAGCGCAATGCGTGAAGAACCCCGAGCCTTTTGCTGCTGATGTCCCTATAAGGGAATGTACCGAAGCCAGACTTTCAGTAGGGGACGCCGAGCAAGTCGGTGGCAAATTGATAGGTACCCTTGTGAGGTGCTATGGTTGAAAGTACCATTAGCGTCACAGGTTGGTATCAAAGCATTAGGTTATAAAACTTTAGGGGGGATTAAAAACCTTAAGTCATAACCTTAAGAGAAGTCAAAGAAGTAAAAGAAGAAAATAACCTTATAAAAATGCATTATGATTATGTTATGTGTTTTTATTATTCTATTGGCGTGTACTAATCAACTTAATTATTTTGTGTAGATGTCGGGAGTAAATGGAATGTATGTAGATGAACAGGCTATTAGTGAAGAGTCAGTGAACTAAGTAGAGGTCATACCAAACCCCATAGCGGCAGAGCCTAAGTTAATCGTTATTGAGTCTCGAGACTCGGAGGATGCTGACCTCATGTCAGTATTCGATGGTATGATAGAGGAGGAAGTGGAGGCAGTGTCCTTTAATCCAGTAGCTATAGCAGTAGAGATAGCTCATGGGGGGTCAATGATGTCTCTGTTTATGTCAGTATTGGATAGAAATATTCATTACTGTTAGGAGGTCAAGGAGCTAAAGGCAGAGCTCCAAGCTGTCATAGAGGACAAGACTGGTGAGGATTCTATGTGGGAGTAGGAGCACAATGAGAGGTTTTTGGCTAAGGACATGGTTCATGAGCTGAAACATGAGTTCTTTGAGCTGAAGGAGGAGCTAAAGACCAAACTGCAGAAGATAGGGAGAATGTCCTATATACATAGGAGTTCTCACATTGATTTCAATGACAAGCAAGTAAATGGTTATCTCAGAGAGAAGGGGGCGACGACAGCATACTATTAGCCGGTCTTGCCAAGGCAGATTTCGATAATGCCTTAAGGCAGATGTAATCTAGTAGTAGCTAGAGTAGTTTAAGTATGTAAATATTTTGTACTTAGTAGCGACGTAAAGCCCTCTTTTGTATAGCGAAGGGTAGTCTTTTGTAAATCCCAATTTTTGGAAAGCAATAACAGGAAAGTAATGTAATCAGCTTAGGCTGTGTAATGTAACCGATGTAGTATTATACTACAAAGAATGAATATAAGCCTTTTTATGGAAAATAATGAGTAATGGATGTTGAAGTTATTGTTTAATATCGAATAATGACTAATAAAAGAAGGGAATAATAACAAAATGTGTTTATTGTATCAGTAAAATGCCGCTGAGAAGAGTACAACGTAATCAAGGAGCTAATGTGAATCAACCGAATGGAGGTCCGGTTAACCCGATGCAGGAATTTGTTAATTTATTAATAGCTGCCTTTAATAAAAGAAGGGCTAAAATCCCTGTAAATCCAGGAGTAGCACGAGCTACTACCTTTAAGGATTTTAAAAGCGTGGGTCCGCCGGAGTTCAACGGAACTACGAACCCTATTGAAGCCCAAACATGGGTGAAGGAAATAGAAAAGGCATTTGTGATAGCAAATGTTGACGAGGCCCAGAAGGTTGCCTTTGCAACCTATATGATGAAGGGAGAGGCCAACTTTTGGTGGGAAGCCAATCAGGCTAGGGTCGGGATAAAGAATCTGACGTGAGTGAGGTTCAAGGAGATATTATTCGAGAACTACTTTCCCACGAGCATGCAGGGGAGGATGGAGATGTGGTTTCTCGAGTTAAAATAAGGGGACATGACGGTTCCCCAATACGCCACCAAGTTTAATGAACTGGCGAGGTTTTCTCCACACCAGGTGGATACCGAGGTTAGAAAGGCATGACAGTTCGAGCAGGGCTTGAAACCCTGGCTCTATAACTGTATTTTGGTGTTCCAAAGTACTTCATTTGGAACCATTTTAGAGAAGGCGATAATCACCAAAGGTGGTAGTGAGGCTCTGAGTCAATACCACAAGGACAAGAAGAGCAACGGGAAAGTGGATAGGGGAGTAAAGGTTGAAGGAGTCAGCGGCAGTGGCGAGGGACAAAAGAGGAAGGCATTTAGCTCTGGGAATACTAGAGTGAAGCATGGAGACCCAAAGAGGAGGATGGAGGCCCGCAAGGCCTGTGGGAAGACTCACTTAGGATTTTGTCTCAAGGGGAAGGCTGTCTGTTACAACTATGGACAGGAAGGACACATTGCGCCTAACTGTTCAAGTCCGAAAAAGAATCACGGATGCTTTATGTGTGGGTCAACTGACCACATGGCAAAGAACTGCCCGAAGAAGGGGACGGACAGGAACCGGGGCACTAGTGGCGGTAAGTTAGCTATTAGTTGGGTAGGTCGATGGGCCGTACCTTTAACATGACAGTCCAAGATGCAGTTGAATTAGGGGAGATCGTCGCATGTATTATTCCGATCAACGACATAAATGCTTACGTGTTATTTGATTTGGGTGCTACTTGTTCATTTATAGCATGCGATTTTGCTAGACAATTAGGATTACTTCCCGAAAAGTTGCCTATACCTTTAAATATCAAGGTAGAAAATGAAGAAATAATTCATGTTGAAGATGTTCATAGGAGTTGTTGCGTAGATATACGAGGTTGTAAATTATCGATAGATTTGATACCGATAAAGTTAGGAGAATTCGCCGTAATTCTCAAAATGGATTGGTTAGTTAACCATGGGGCAGTTATAGATTGTCAAAAGAAATGTGTGAACATTAAAACGTTAAGACAACCTTAGGTAGTATTTTACGGGAATAGATCGTCAGGACGTTCGTGTTGTCTAACCATGACACAAACTAAGAAATTACTGAGGAAGGGATGTGTAGGTTATCTGTGTCATGTTGTTGATACCCAGAGAGTGGTAGCAACCATGGAACTAATACCAATAACGAGAGAATTCACCGATGTATTTCCGAGTGAATTGCCGAGTCTTCCACCGGCTAGGGAGACAGAATTTGTAATAGACATCGTGCCAGGAGCAGCACCAGTTTCCAGGGCACCGTATCGTATAGCGCCAGTGGAGATGAAGGAGTTGATGGTGCAATTACAAGAACTGTTAGACAAGAAGTACATTCAATCGAGTGTTTCACCGTGGGGAGCACCAGTACTATTTGTCAAGAAGAAGGACGGATCATTAAGACTTTGTATCAACTATCGAGAGTTGAATAAGTTAACTATAAAGAATAAATACCCATTGCCCAGGTTCAATGATCTCTTTGATCAGTTGAAAGGGGCTAAGTATTTTTCTAAAATAGATTTAAGAACGGGGTATCACCAGTTGAAGGTTAGGAAGGAGGATGTACCAAAGACAGCATTCAGGACTCGTTATGGTCACTACGAGTTTCTGGTGATGTCATTTGGGTTGACTAATGCACCAGCTGCATTTATGGATATGATGAATAGAGTGTTCAAACAATATTTGGACAATTTCTTCGTGGTGTTTATCGATGATATTCTAGTCTATTCTAAGACGTCCGAAGATCATGCTGAACACCTAAGATTAGTGTTGGAGACACTAAGGAAGGAGAAGTTGTATGCAAAATTCACTAAGTGTGAATTTTGGTCGGAGAAGGTACAATTTTTAGGTCATGTCATTGACCATGAAGGGATTTCAGTAGATCCAACGATGGTGGAAGCCGTGATGAATTGGGAACAATCGAAAACGCCGACTGAGGTGCGGAGTTTCCTAGGTTTAACAGGTTACTATTGGAGATTCATCCAAGATTTTTCGAAGATTGCTACCCCGTTGACTAACTTAACAAGGAAGATGGTGAAATATGCATGGACAGATAAATGCGAGGACAACTTTCAAGAATTGAAGAAGAAGTTGAGTGAAGCGCCTATTTTGTCATTGCTCGATGACACATGAAATTTTGTAGTTTATAGCGATGTTTCGCATAGAGGACTTGGTTGCGTACTCATGCATCATGGCAAGGTCATTGCGTATGCATCTAGGCAATTGAAGGATTATGAGAAAGTTTACCCTACTTATGATCTGGAACTGGCCACAGTAGTTTTTGCTCTAAAGATATGGAGACATTATCTTTATGGAGAAAAAATGTGAGATATACACGGACCACAAGAGTCTAAAATATATCTTCACACAGAAGGAGTTGAATATGAGGCAGAGGAGATGGCTGGAGTTGATAAAGGATTACGACTGTGAAATCCGTATCACCTTGGAAAAACCAATGTAGTCGCTGACACCTTAAGTAGGAAGGGTCGGGAAAAGTTGCATTTGTTAACGGCTCAAACTAAGTTAATAATAGAGATGGCTAGGATGGAATTGAAAATGAAGTTGCCGGGTGAAGCAGGACCAATACTGTTTGCGACGGAGATGCAATCTACCATCGTAGAGAGAGTTAATGAGGTAAAACTCAAAACTGATGAGTGTGACCGGATAAAGGAGTGGCTAACCAATTAAAAAGATATTATGTACAATCTCGATAATGAGGGATTATTAAGATTTGAAGGAAGAATTTGGGTTCCAAATGAGATAAAATTAAAGGAGCAGGTGTTACAAGAGGCTCATAGTTCGAGGTTTTCGATTCATCCTGGTAGCACTAAGATGTATCAAGACCTTCGATAGAGTTTTTGGTGGCCAAACATGAAGAGAGAGATAGCAGAGTACGTGAGTAGGTGTTTGACTTGCCAAAAAGTTAAGGCCGAACATCAACGACCCATTGGCTTGTTACAGTCATTGGAAATTCAGTAGTGGAAGAGGGAAAATATCACGATGGATTTTGTGGTGGGACTTTTGACTACAACGAAGGGGTATGATGCGATTTGGGTAATAGTGGACCGATTGACAAAGTCGGCTCACTTTTTGCCAATTAGGGTTAAGTATAACTTAGATCAGTTAGCTAAACTCTATGTTAAGGAAATAATTTCCAGACATGGAGTACCTATATCCATTATGTCAGATCGCGATCCACGATTAACATCAAACTTTTGGAGGAGACTACAAGAGCAGTTGGGAATGAAGTTGAAGCTGAGTACGGCGTAACATCCACAAACTGATGGACAGAGCGAGAGAACAATTCAGACGTTAGAAGATATTCTAAGATCTTGTGTCATGAATTTCAAGGGTAGTTGGGATAATCATCTACCATTAGTGGAGTTTGCGTGTAACAATAGTTATAATGCAAGTATAGGTATGCCACCTTACGAAGCTTTGTATGGGAGGAAATGCAGAACACCACTATATTGGGATGGGGTAGGAGAACACCGAATGCTAGGACCAGAATTGGTGCAGTAAACAGCAGACATTGTCAAGATGATACAAATGCATCTATTAGTAGCTCAAGACAGACAAAAGAAGTTTACGAATTCGCATAGAGATAATAGAGAATTTGAAGTAGGTTCGTACGTATTTCTAAAGGTATCTCCCTGGAAAGGAAAGATACGTTTCGGAAAGAAGGGAAAGTTAAGTTCGAGGTTCATAAGACCTTTTGAGGTATTAAAACGGGTGGGTGAGGTAGCTTACATGATAACATTACCTCCAGACCTAGAACGAATACATAATGTGTTCCACGTATCCATGTTACGTCCTTATAAGCCAGATTATAAACGCGTGATAGAATATGAGCCTATTCATATCGAGAAGGACTTAACGTACGAAAAACGCCGATTCAAATTGTCGATAGGAAAGAAATAGTTCTGCGGAATAAAGTCATACTTTCTGTGAAGGTGATATGGAAGAACCACGATGCAGAAGAAGCAACGTGGGAATTAGAAGAAAAGATGAAAAAGAATTACCCTCATTTGTTTGTGTAATTTTTTTTATATAGCGAGATTTTGGGGACATAATCCTTATAAGGGGGAGAGAGTGTAACGCCCCAGAAAATCGAACCTTTTGGAAATACTTTTAATAATGAATAAAATAATATTATTTATTATTATTACGTGTTGATAAGATGAATGTCGTTCTATAACCTATAAACGTCAGAATGTTGTAGTATTTTAACAACGTAAATGAATTTAAGTGTTTGAATTTCTAAGACGAAAATAAAAGCTTTCCGAGAAATTTTCCAAAAAACACTATTCATCAATTTTCGCTCGGGAATTATTTTTGAACTTCCGAGAAATATGTAATGTTATAATATCAAAGCGAGATGGATTATGTAATAATAATCTACTTATGGAAAACATAATATTTCGCATGCCAACTTAATTAGAGAACGTTAGGAATATTAAGCGTTAAGAAGAATTTGTATTGATCGTATGATACGTAAGTATTATACGAAGTATTGAATGCAAGTATAATATGAAGTATTATACGAGTATGTATGGAGAATGGAATAATGTATATTACAAATAAATATACGAGTTAGAATACGAGAATTATACTTATAGTATATATGTCAAGGTTTTTAATTAAATGGAATGGACTTGTAGGATTATTAGCATATTGGTAGAAGTCCAATAGGAAGTGATATACAAGCCCAAGTGTTTGTTAATCAAAAGTCCAAACTAAGGTACTGCAAGCCCAACAAGGAATAAACTAGATTAATTAAGCAAGTCCAATGTAATGACCCAATGGGTTATCCATGATCCATAGAGCAACCAAGAGTAATATGGGTTATCATGGTGGGCAAGAACTTTATGTGGTGACCAAGCAACTTATGTAGGGAGCAAGTTAACTTAATGGATAAGCAAATGAATAGTAAGGAGGTTAGTAAGGACGTGGGATGTGTTATTGACCATAGTACCCTCAGTTTGGCAAGTCTATAAATAGCAAGTGACATTTCATTATTTTTCTTGTTCAAATTCCTCCAAACTTCTATCAAGATAAGTGCTTAAGTGTTAGAGAGAATAATTCAATAATAAGTCAAACAACCTTTGTTAGATTTGCAAAGAAGAGAAGAACAAGTTCTCCAAGGGTAAGACTCTAGTCTACTACATCTTCATCTCTATCATTTTAGGGTGACAAGAGAAGTGTAATTTAATGAACATGTATGCTAAGAACATATAAGAAGTGATTAATGAATGAGATTAAGCCGAATAAGTCATGAATAAGCAACTTGAATCTAAATAAGTAGATAAGTTATGATAAACTTGTCATATGATAGTAATATGATGTTAGTATGTTCAATATGATGTGAGAACATTGAGTAACGGACTTAAGTCCATATTAAGTCATAAGAAATGAAATTCGTAGTTTATAAGTTGATTAAGTCATTAACTTATGAGAATAAGTCCAAACTTACTTTGATAATAAGTTGGTATAATAAGTAACTTAAAATGTTCATATGATGATTAAAATCCATTTAGAATGATAATCAAATCATTAGTAATGAGGTTTCGCTGGAATTTACACGATTAGACGATAATCGTCAAATTCGTGAAATTCTCGGAATGGAAGTCGTATTTTTTGTTTGAACTCGGAAACGTTGGTTTTTGATAGAGACAAGTCATATTTGGCATTATAGAGTCACGGACTCAAAAATGACTGGATTCTGACTTAGAACAAAGAAACGAGTGTTGAACGTTCACGAACGTTTATCGTTTTTGTTAAAAATGAACTAATAGGTGAAATTTTAGAAAACGAAGTCAAATAGATAAAATTTTTGCATGAACGCGTAGAGTATATAAATTGTGAACCGTAGGCTCTTGAACGAGCCAATTCAGACTTATAACGAAGAAGTTATGTATCCGAGAGTTTCACAAAATTTCAAAATCTGTAAAATTTCTGAGGCACAAAGTTGGCGCCGCGACACCAACCCAAGGCCAAAAGATGGCGCTGCAACGCCGACACAGTGTCTGAACCTACTGAACTTTTGTGCCACAGCGTGACATGAAAAACAAGGACTCGCACTTGGCCATGTGAGTCCCGGTCTGTACCTACTACAGAGAGTGAAAGCCAGTAGCAGCTTTAGAGAGGAAGGGTGGCCATAGCAACGCCAACCCTAGGGTTTGGACAGTGAAGAAGGTTTACAAGTATAGCATGATCAGTAACTCAGTAGTAATAAACTGAGGAACTTAATGAAGCATTGTTTGGTATTATTAAACCTTATTTATGTTATCTAATGGTTGAAGATAGTAATCAAATATGAACATAATGGCAATGTAATAACAACATAATGGAAAGCCAAAACAAATAGTAACAAATCTAAGTCATGATTAGATTGAGATGAAGGGTAAGATATAGTAGTATACATACTTGATTGTATATAACCTAATGTGGTACGTTATATGATCATGTATTGTAGAGACTTAGAGACTTAAAGTGTATGTGTGATAAACAGTAAGCAGACGCTAAAGGCAAGTATTCTAACCCTTGTTCCAGTTCAATCTGGACAAGCATTGTAATTCATGTATTCTTACACATGAAGTCTTATATGATGAAGTCAAAGCCAATTCTTTCGGCTAGACTTATATTATGTTTCTATCAAGCATGGTCAATGTTTACCGAGTTATATTGGTGTGGTTTTCAAACGAAGACTGAGTATGCTAAAAATGTTTTGTCGTTTAACGACAGGCACATGAGGTTGCCACAACTTAAACGTATACACGTTTAATGAATGTAGTGTTGATCAACATATAGTACTATAGGCTGATCACCAAGACATGCTCGTAAGTAATGTCGGACTTACGGACTTAGTGTCGAGATGTCCTTTTCAAAAGAATTGATGAAATGCTCAAGGTCTTGGACCGAAATTGATGTTTTACTGAATATTGTTGTTGTAAAATGTTTTGAATGAAAAGAAGTGTTATTTTAAATTATTGATAGTACTTCATAACTATTGTACAGTTATTGAAGATATACGAGTTCTATGTTTTAAGCATGTTCTTTATGAGAATTGTAGTACTTGCTGAGCTAGTCATGCTCACTCTTGCTTGAACCATATGAACACAACTAAGATCGAACGGACTGAAGGCTCCGGCAAGGATAAGGGCAAGGCGAAGATGAACCCTTAGATTTCTTATGTAATTGTATAGATGAATGTTTGTAATATATTGAGTATTATGACAAGAAGGAAGGTACTGGTTATAAAGAACTTGGGGAAATGTAATATTATTTTGAATATATAGAAGACATGTTCGTTCTTTTGAGACTTTTCAATTGAATGTATGTGTGAATTGTAGTACCGTGTAGCACCATCTATTGGGTTGGAAGATACCCGAATTTGGGGGTGTCACACTTTTTACTCGTTTAACTACGTTAGGGGAAAACATGAAGGAAAACGCTTAATGTGGAAAAGTGTTTTTCAGTTTTTCAGAGATCCGAATAATGCGTAAAAGTTAATCGGTAAAGGAAAGACGAAATATCCAAAAATATTTGGATTTTGAGGATCGTAGCTTTTAAAACTGTCGGATGAAACCCGAAAGACGGAAGCACATAGCTTCCAAGGGAAGCTACGTGAATAGTAAGGATGTGTGAATAGTAAGACAGTTTGGCCAAAAGTACAAAACGCCGCTAGCCTTGAAAATCTATAAAAGGAAGCCTTAAATTCATTTGTTTGGATTTTTGAAAATCCTCCAACTTGAGAGAGAGAGAGGGAGAGAAAGAAGAGGAAAAGCTAGCCCGAGTGCACGCTTTGTCCAACGAAGGAAGATTAAAGAAGAAAGGTAATCCGAAAACCTAACTTTTAATAAATTTTCTTTACGTTTTCTATGTTTAAAATATAGCTTAATGAGAATATGAAGTAAAAGATGTAAGAATGATTTCATATGGTTCAAATCATGAGAAAATGAAGAAATAAGAATTAGAAATTTATTTTATAAATTTCTTAAGGAAGTATAAGATTCGTAATGATTTTGAGCGATCCAAATGAATCATATTAACGATTCGGTGAAATAAGTAAGGAATGGTGTTATATAACATCAAATTCCAAGAAAAAGTGAAATCGTAATAAAAATATCGATTAAAAAAGAAGAACGAACGAAGAACGCGAATAATACGAAGAACGTTGTTGATGTTTAAATTTAAAACCATTGTAGGATAATTGTTGTTGATGGACAAGTTTAAAACCATCGCATATAAGTTAGTTGCTTATTGCTTGGTTAAGAACGGTAGAAACATTCATGAATTACAGATTAAAATTGAGCTATAACGAAGTTATGGCGAAATTTTTGTAAAAGACGAATGAGAATTAGAAAGTTAGTAAATGAGCTCAAACATGTAGGGTTTCATAAGAATGTAAGAGAACGTAGAAAATGTAAGTTGTGGACTGAAGAATGAACGAATTCTGAGTTCAGATAACTGAATTACGGACGAATAAACGAAGAACGTTAAAAATGTAAACGAACAAAGGACGAAGATTAAGCCAATTGAATGATATATTAACAAATTCAGAATGAAGTTCTGTCTAAGGGTAATCGAAGTACATAAGATAAGGAAGAGAATAGGTTTGGAAAGACCTCGTTTCGAGTTATAATGAAGAAGTTATGAGATCGGGAAGTAAGAGTCTCAAAATGGATTCAAGACTTAGAAAATTTTTCAAGGACTAAGGCTCGGTGCTTGCTGGCACAATTTGTGCCTTGGAGGCTGTGGCGCGCATCCATGACCGATAGTTGTACATCGCAGAGTGGCAATCAGAAGCTTGAGTGATAAAGAAGGAACTGGTGCCGTAGCGCTGGTGTAGGGAAAAAGCCAGTAATGAGCTTTTAACTATTCAAAACCTGAGGAAAGTGTACCAAAAGCTAATGAACAGAATGTTCATCGAATGTAAAACTTAATCAAGTGTTTTAAACCTTTAATGAAGGTTGAACAAAAAGATTATACGAGATTAAAAGACAAAGAATTTGAGCGCGGGTTACGAAACTAATATTCGGGGACCATAGTCGCGATAAACAAACGTGAGGGATTGCTATGATGGTGATTCCTTAGACGTTGATTGACGAGTGTAATGAATAATATTTCGATGTTATGTGGTGGTAATGAGAGATAAGTGTAAAGCGTATAAACACTTTGAATGCAACGTAGTTGCGTTAAATGATCGATCTTAGCATACAATGAACCGTATGGCTTCGATTTTAAGGAAGAATAACGAATGGTATTAAGAAAGTCGTAGCGAACGATAAGAAGATTAATGGAAGCCAAATATGGGTCGGATGGAGAATATTAAAATAAAATGTAAGCGTTGAACACTTTAACCGGCGCGAAGGTTAAGTTTACGCAAATATTAAACTGGCAGAACCTACACCCCGTGTATGGTTTGACCGTAGGGTAATGAAGACCAATAATTAAATTGTGAATGGTGAAGAAGCTGAATTAAAGACAAGTACGCATAACGTAATGAAGCCGAGTTAATGATTAACTTGAATGATCGTTCTTAGTATACAAAAGACTGTATGACTTAGACGATAAAGAATGAATCTTGAGGTATGGCATTTAGTTGCCAGAAAGCCATAAGGAATAAGAAATTGACTTAACGAACCTTATAGTTTAATGGTTCGAATAAGTTAGGTTGTGGTGCAATCGTAACCTTTTATGGTTGACATATGGGAGCTGGGCTAAATAATTCCATCAGAGAGTGAAGGTATATACGAAACTGGCAACTGATCTAACTCACTGTGATGGCGATGTAGACGAGACGAGAACTTATTGGATGTTTATTTATGGGAAACCACTTCGAGTACCATATGGACTACTAGCAGAGAAGCAATGTGTGCTGAGTCCTAGAGAAGTTATAAGAAGAAGATAAGAATGTAAATCACCAAAGATGATGAACGTATTGATTAATACATCTCCGTATGTCATGAAGCCGTAGAACGGTAAAGGAAGTGTCACGTAAACTTAGGTTAAAAGAATATGTACCCTAAAAAGTAAAGTTAAGTAAACCAATGCATAAGTCAAATATACATGACTAATTGGTGTATGTCTTCCTTATGTGTTTTATAGGGATTGGAATGAGCAGTTTAGCATAAGCTGTAGCTGTGCGTAAGGAAAGTTTCCCAACTTCATTTATATTTTAAATGAATGCTAGTTTCTAAAACTTCTTAGATGTTGAACTTGAGAAGTTATGTCTATGTGAAAATGTGTGATATTTGTATAAGGTGGTAGAAAGTATAGGGCCTTGTGCCACAATGTGAACACTTTGGTGTTTCTATGAGATGAGAACGTTCTATTTATACATGAACCATTATTGATAAGTTTGTGTTATTAATTCTAGCCAAACAAAATGTGTATTTCAAAGTGAATGTGAATAATGTTTTAAAAGGATAGGAATCGAGATTATTCCTATTATTCAAGCTGTTTCATAACCCTTGTTCAGTTATCAAAGTTTTAAAGGAATGTTTGAATTCTTAAAGTTGTTTGTTCAACTGTTATGACTTGTTGGGCAATTGAATGCTCACACTTGCTTTAAATGAAAAACATTTTCAGCGTACGATGTTAGAAGAACATAAGGATCCCGTAAAGATCAAGCTGATCGGTATCCAGAAGAAGTGTAATTCATTAGACGGATGAATGTGAAGATCAAGTAAAGACTTGTAATATAGAATGATGTAATTAAACTATAGAATTGTTTAATGAACGGTTATGTATCCTTAGTGGCTATTAAAAGTCGCTCGTGTAAGATGTAAAGAATAATGTAATTAACATTATTTGTACTGAAAGAGGTTATAAGGTTTTAGAACCTGGGAATTGAGAATGTGTAACAGTCTAAGATTTTATTAATTGTAATTTAAAATATTTATTAAATGAAATAAATATTTTATTGATGTGGTTATTAATAGTAAATATTTATGACTTTAATTTATTAGATAATATTCTAAATTAATGTAATTTATAATTTAGAGAGTTGTAATATAACATGAGACGTTATATTGTTGTTTTAGAAATTTAAAATGGTATATCAATTATTAAATAAAATTATAATGAAATTATAATTTTGTTATATTTATTTGAGTGGAATATTTATTTAAAATATAGTATGTGTAATTAATTTATTATAAATTATAAACAAAATTGTTTATTAAAATAAAACTAAAGTAGTTTTAAATTGATTTAACCAAACAAGTCTTAAAATATTAAGTCTGTAATTTTTAAAGAGTTTTTGCCGAACAAAGCCTCATGGCTTTTGGATTTTAATTTTTTTTGAATCATTAGATAATGTAAATAAAATAAAATAAATAAATTAAATAATAAATAAAATATATTTATAACCTAAGCGTTATATTTGTAACTGATATTCGAATAACTAGACGTATTACGGTTTATCAGTTTTTATCTTTACGCTTAAGTGTGTATTAGTTTTACGTGAATTGTCATTTGGCCTAAGAAGAAAAGTTTTAGAGAACCTGAGAGGATAGAGAGAGAGAGATTGAGAGAAAATTTAAGAATTTCACAACGAATTACTGTGTTTAGCAAGGATTGTTCGACCAAATGAAGGTATTTTCATTAACCTTAATATATATATATATATATATATATATGGGTTTTACTGCATAAAATCTCATGTTCTGTGAATTCAATTTGTTGAATGGATGATAAATATAACTGGTAACTGTGATTATACGTGTTTATGATCTGCGCCATACACTGATCTGAGGCAGAGGTTTCTACTTCTGGTGCAGATCTTGAATACCATTGAAATTTAGTTCAATGATGTGTTAATGAGTAACGACCCGGAAATTTGGATCATCCAGAATTTAAGTTTAAAGAATTAGTTATTAATAAAATGAATTTTTATTAATATTATTATGTGCTATGTGTTTATTAATCATTCTAGAACCTATGAGAATTATAAGTCAGGAGGATTCTGGCTATGAGCTAGGCTAAACGATTAAGAATTTTCAAGACAAAAATGAAATTTTTCTAGGAACAAAAATATTTTTGGGGAAAAAGACGAATAGACACTATTCACCCGATGAAACCCTAAGGGTTAGGGATTGAATAACCTAAGCCTTTTCGAGAGTTCGGTATGTCAAAATGACATTTCGTCAAAAGATTTGCCGATAATATGTCGGGCAAAGTTAAGTAAGCCGATAAATGTTTTTCTCAAAAAACGTGCTGAAATCGGACAAAATAAAAATGACGAAAAGTACTGTTGTGTACTTTTCACTTGTTTAACTACGTTATGGTAAAACGTGAAGGAAAACGCTTAATGCCAATAAGTGTTTTTTAGTTTTTCGGAAATCCAAAGAATACGTAAAAGTTAATTGGTAAAGGAAAGACAAAATATCCAAAAATATTTGGATTCCAAGAATCGCAGTTTTTTAAACTGTCGGACGAAAACCCAAAAGACGGAACCACGAAACTTAAAGGCTAAGTAGACTTAAGGGCTAAGTTAACTTAACACTTAAGTCATGAATAGTATGGAGGTGTGAATAGTAAGGAGGTTAGGGGGTGAAATGACTATTTTGCCCTAGCTTTGGGTTTTAAATAAATAGGAAGCTAACTTTCATTTAAATTAGATTTTGAAAATCCTACAACTAGAGAGAGAGATAGGGTTCAGATGGAGAGGGAGAAGGAAGAGCATGAGCATGATTGATCGGATCGAAAGTGTTCGTGAAATAGAAAAGCTAGCAAATCGCTGGTTTTGTCTAGCGGAAGAAAAATAAAGAGGAAATGTATTAAAACCTAACTCCTAAGTTAACTTTTCTCAAGTTTTTATGTTCAAAACATAGATTAATAAGAATAAGAAGTAAATGATGTTAGGAATGATTTCATATGGTTAAAATCGTAAGAAAATGAAGAAATAAGAATTAAAAATTTAGTTTATAAATTTCTTAAGGAAGTATAAGATTCGTAATGAATTAGAACGATCCGAGTGGATTATATGAATAAGTAGGTGAAATAAGTAAGGAATGATGTTCTATAACATCAAATTCCAATAAAAAGTAAAATCGTAATACAAAATATCGATGAAATTGAAGAACGAACGAAGAACACAAAGAACATGCGAAGAACACGAAGAACGTTGTTGATGGACAAATTTAAAACTATCGTAAGATATTTGTTGTTGATGGAAAAGTTTAAAACCATCGTATATAAGTTAGATGCATATTGCTTGGTTAGGAACGGTAGAAACGTTCTTGAAGAACGGATTAAATCTTAGCTATAACAAAGTTATGGCAAAAAATTTTGTAAAAGACAAATGAGAATTAGAAAGTTAGTAAATGAACCCGAACATGTAGGGTTTTATAAGAATATAAGAGAACATAGAAAATGTGAGTCGTGGACTCAAGAACGAATGAATTTTGAGTTCGGATGACCGAATTACAGACGAACAAACGAAGAGCGTTAAAAACATAAAACGAATGAAGGGTGAAGATTAAGCCAATCGAATGGCAAGTTAACAGATTCAGAATGAAGTTCTGTCCAGGGGATATTGAAGTTCGTAAGATAAGGAAGAGAATGGCTTTGGAATGACCTCATTCCGAGTTATAATGAATAAGTTATGGAAGCGGGAAGTAAGCGTCTCAAATTGGATTTAACACTTAGAGAAATTTTCTAGGGTTGGGGCTTGCACGCATGCAAGCACCAACCATACCTTGTAAGGTGGCACTGCAGGCGCTGCACTGCAGTGTCGTGCACTATAAACTCACGCATGACATGAGAGAGATAAAAGAGAGAGTGGTGTAGTAAGCGCCAGTGTTGGGAAAAAGCCAGAGAAAAGCTTTTAACTACTCAACTCTTGGGGGAAACTTACGGGAAAATAAAGAACATAATGTTCAACTAATGTAACCCTTAATCAAGTGTTTTAAACCTTTAATGGAGGTTGAACGAAAAGATTAAATGAGAGAAAAAGATAAAGAATGTAAACGCGGATTATGGAACCGATATCCGGGGACCGTAGTTACGATAAACGAACGTAGAGGATTGTTATGGTTGTGATTCCTTAGACGTTGAGTGACGAGGGTAATGAATAACATTTTGATGTTATGCTATTGCGATAAATGATCGGTCGTATCATACAACAAATAGTGTGACTTCGACATTAAGAAAGAATAATGAACATGGGGTTCATGGGATGGATAACGATCAAAAGCAATTAAAACCTTGAGTAAAGGTTGAATGAGAGATTAAAAGACGAGCAATGTGAACGTTGAATACGTAAACAATCCTCGTGAATCGTATTCGCGTCAGATAAACGTTCTAAGTATACCCTGGTTGTATGACCTAGACGTTGACAAAGGTAGTAAGTAAGACATGAATTATCGAGAAAGCCATAATGAAAGATAATAAGAGTAATGAAAGCCAATGGTGAGTCGTATAAGAATGAATACTGAGGTGTGGCATTTAGTTGCCAGGAAGCTATAAGGAATGAGAAATTAACTTAACGAAGATTATAGTTTAATAGTTCGGATAAGTTAAGTTAAGTTAGGTTGTGGTGAAATAGTAACATTTGATGGTTGACATATGGGAGCTTGGCTAAACAATTCCTTCAGAGAGCGAAGGTATATACAAAACTGGCAACTAATCTAACTCACTGTAATGGGTAGTGTAGATGAGACGGGAACTTGTTTGTTGGTTGTTTGTGGGAAACCACTCAGAGTACCATATGGACTACTAGTAGAGAAGCGATGTGTGCTGAGTCCTAGAGAAGTTATAAGAAGAAGATAAGATGTAAATCGTCAAAGATGATGAACGTATAAGTAAGACATCTTCGTATGTCATGAAGTCATAGAACGGTAATGAAAGTGGTCGCATAAACTTAGGTTGTAAGAACGCGAACCCTAAGAAGTAAAGTTAAGCAAACTAATGTATAAGTCAAATATACATGACTAATTGGTGTATGTGTTATTTTTCTTATGTTCTATATAGGAACTGGAATGAGTAATTCAGTGTAAGCTGTAGCTGTGCGTAAGGCAAGTTTCCTAACTTCATTCATATTTCAAATGAATGCTAGTTTCTTAAACTTCTCAGATGTTGAATTTGAGAAGTTCTGTCTATGTGTTAATGTGCAATATTTGTGCAAGGTGGTAGAACATATGAGGCCTTGTGCCACAATGTGAACACTTTCGGTGTTTCTATAAGATGAACTGTTCTGTGATTTAACAGTTCAATAAGAGAATGCTCTATTTATACATGATCTGTTATTGTTAAGTATGTGCTAATGATTCTAGACTAACAGAATGTGTATGAAAAAGTAGAAGAATGAAAGTATTTTAAAATGAAAGTGAATATTGTTTTAAAATAATGGGAATCGAGATTATTCCTATTATTCAAGCTGCTTCATAACCTATGTTCGGTTATTGAAGTCTTAAAAGAATGTTTGAATTCTTGAAGTTGTTTGTTCAACTGCTATGACTTGCTGAGCAATTGAATGCTCACACTTGCTTTAAGTGAAAAACATTTTCAGCATACGATGGTAGAAGAACTTAAGGATCCTGTAAAGATCAAGCTGACGGTATCCAGATGAATTGCCATTCAGAATGGGATTAAGAGAGAAGATCAAGTGAAGACTTGTGATATAAAATAAGTTAAATGAACTTTTGATTAGTTTAATGAACTGTTATGTATCCTTAGTGACGGATGAAAGTCACTCGTGTAAGATATAAAGGATAATGTAATTATCGTTATTTGTAATAAGAAAGTTTATAAGGTTTTAGAACTTGAGAATTTAGAATATATGTTGTTATATTTCAGTATATAATGATGTATGTTTGGAAGAAGATGGGAACGTGATGTACGGAATTCGGGTGTGAAGATAGACCAGATTTTGGGGCGTTACAGATTGGTATCAGAGCTGATAGGTTATAAATCTTAGGTAATAGTATCTAAGACTATAATCGTAGATAAAGGGATAAGAAGATCGCCACGTGATCATAGTGAATCGTAGTAACAGATGAGCTGTTAAACGATGAATGATTTACAGTACTACGAAGTAGTACGGGAAGAAGAACTCAGATTAAGTTGTGAAGGATAGTATATGAATTAAAGAAATTTCGTATTAAGTAAAGAGAGATTTGGAAGTTGTAAAAATTTTAATTAAGGACTCATGTGATAGCTGAGTTGTATGAACCGTTGTTATGGGCAGAGGTTTATGCTTGGTGTAACAACTGTTTATCTTATTAGAGTGATAATCATTGGAATTGGTCACGCTGTCAAGATGTATATGATGAGAAGGTGAATCTTTTCTCATGTATATACTTGATAGGTAGAGAACGATAAGGTAGGTGTGAGTTCTTGAAACTCATACTTATGGTACGTTCGTGACTCATAATGATATGGTAGGTTTTTGAACTTCTCAGTGAATGGACGCTTATGGTCTGTCTGAGATAGTTCTTAAACTCATATTATTATTGAATGTTCCTGAACTCATAATGTGTGGTAAGTTGATGGACTGTACTAAGGTATAAGGATGTTTAGACTGAAAACAAGTTGTTTTCAGTAGGCTTAGTATTGAAGGTGCTAGAGAAGATTAAGTATTATCGCAGTAAGATAATTAAAGAAGATGGAGAATAGGATATTCCAAGTCATCTAGCTATGCAAGATTTTGAAGTTTATTGAAATTGTGCTTATGTGTTCGTATTTTGAAAATGAAAGAATTGGTTCAACTTTTGGAATCAATAGATTTTTAAAAGAACTATTCTTGGTATGTCTACTTTAATTGTTTCGGCTAGACAGAAATTGATTTAAAATATCAAAATGAATTTTATATCATCAGTGCATTTGATGCAAGGATGGTAAAAGGATGGAGTTATTAATGCAATTGAACGTAGTGTTGGATGTGATCTTAGGATCAACAACCCGCTATGGTATGATGTATAATGACGAAGTTACAAACTGACGAAGTCCTCAACGTACTGTAAAAAGTATGGTATCATGACATCATAAAACGTTTTGATGTATTTCGAAAAGAATTTATAGAAGTAGTCAATGTTAATTGAGTTGACTAGACGAATGTTTCACGTTGATATCAAATTTATTGGTATGGTCTAAGCTACTTGATTCGGCTAGACAAAGGGTATGTCATGTTTAAAAGAAAATTGAGCGTTCTTTGAAGAAGTTTTGCCAAACCAAATTGTTTTGGTGCGGAATCTAATGATTAAGTATGAGGTGAACATATCCTGAAATGGGGTATACGATGGATAAGAGGTAGTTTGCTTTCTTTGTGATTGTAAATTGACCGTGGAAGAAATGTTACGGTGTCATGCTGTTAAACCTAGTAAGAGATCATGGTCGATTTGACCCCTCAACAAAAGTATGAAATATTTTAAAGGAATTCTTATATTCCTTGTTGTTCATTCTACTTCATTGAAGAGAAGTTGAGAAGAGGGGTAGGCTAAAATTTCGAGGATGAAATTCTGTGAAGAAGGGGTGAATGTGATGACCCGGGTATGGGTGTGGTTTTAAGAAATTCCGAGGACAAAATTTTTATAAGAGGGGAAGAATGTAACGACCCGGAAATTCGGATCATCTAGAATTTAAGTTTAAAGAATTAGTTATTAATAAAATGAATTTTTATTAATAATATTATGTGCTATGTGTTTATTAATCATTCTAGAACCTAGGATAATTATAAGTTGGGAGGATTCTGGCTACGAGCTAGGCTAAAAGATTAAGAATTTTCAAGACAAAAATGAAAATTTTCCGGGAACAAAAATATTTCTGGTGAAAAAGACGAATAGGCACTATTCACCCGACGAAACCCTAAAGGTTAGGGTTTGAATAACCTAAGCCTTTTCGAGAGTTCGATATGTCGAAATGACATTTCGTCAAAAGATTTGCCTATAATATGTCGTGAAAAGTTAAGTAAGTCGATAAAAGTTTTTCTCAAAAAACGTGTAGAAATCGGACAAAATAAAAACGATGAAAAGTACTACTGTGTACTTTTCACTCGTTTAACTACGTTAGCGTAAAACGTGAAGGAAAACGCTTAATGCCAAAAAGTGTTTTTCAATTTTTTGGAAATCCGAAGAATACGTAAAAGTTAATCGGTAAAGGAAAGACGAAATATCCAAAAATATTTAGATTCCGAGAAGCGCAGTTTTTAAAACTGTCGGACGAAAACCCGAAAGACGGAACCACGAAACTTAAAGGCTAAGTAGATTTAAGGGCTAAGTTAACTTAACACTTAAGTCATGAATAGTATGGAGGTGTGAATAGTAAGGAGGTTAGGGGGTGAAATTACTATTTTGCCCTAGCTTTGGATTTTCTATAAATAGGAAGCTAACTTTCATTTAAATGAGATTTTGAAAATCCTACAACTAGAGAGAGAGAGAGAGAGAGAGAGGGTTCGGATGGAGAGGGAGAAGGAAGAGCATGAGCATGATTGATCGGATCAAAAGTGTTCGTGAAATAGAAAAGCTAGCAAATCGTCGGTTTTGTCTAGCAGAAGAAAAATAAAGAGGAAAGGTATTAAAACCTAACTCCTAAGTTAACTTTTCTCAAGTTTTTATGTTCAAAACATAGATTAATAAGAATAAGAAGTAAATGATGTTAGGAATGATTTCATATGGTTGAAATCGTAAGAAAATGAAGAATTAAGAATTAAAAGTTTAGTTAATAAATTTCTTAAGGAAGTATAAGATTCGTAATGAATTAGAACAATACGAGTGGATTATATGAATAAGTAGGTGAAATAATTAAGGAATGATGTTCTATAACATCAAATTCCAATAAAAAGTAAAATCGTAATCCAAAATATCGATGAAATTGAAGAACGAACGAAGAACACGAAGAACGTTGTTGATGGACAAATTTAAAACCATCGTAAGATATTTGTTGTTGATGGAAAATTTTAAAACCATCGTATATAAGTTAGATGCATATTTCTTGGTTAGGAATGGTAGAAACGTTCTTGAAGAACGGATTAAAACTTAGCTATAACGAAGTTATAGCGAAATTTTTTGTAAAAGACAAATGAGAATTAAAAAGTTAGTAAATGAACCCGAACATGTAGGCTTTCATAAGAATATAAGAGAACATAGAAAACGTGAGTCGTGGACTCAAGAACAAATGAATTCTGAGTTCGGATGACCGAATTACGGAAGAACAAACGAAGAACGTTAAAAATATAAAATGAATGAAGGGTGAAGATCAAGCCAATTGAATGGCAAGTTAACGGTTTCAGAACGAAGTTCTATCCAAAGGGTATTGAAGTACGTAAGATAAGGAAGAGAATGGCTTTGGAATAACATCATTCCGAGTTATAACGAATAAGTTATGGAAGCGGGAAGTAAGCGTCTCAAATTGGATTTAACACTTAGAGAAATTTTCTAGGGTTGGGGCTTGGCATTGCGGCACCACCATGCCCTTGAAAGGTGGTAACTCGCGCACAAGCTGCACTAGAAGTTGGTATCGCAAACTCGCAAACCGTGGCAAGTATGAGAGAGAAAAAGAGAGTGTAAATCACGCTTGGCGCCAGTGTAGGGAAAAAGCCAAAGAAGAGCTTTTAAATACTCAACTCTTGGGGGAAACTTATGGGAAGAGAAAGAACATAATTTTCAACTAATGTAACCCTTAATCAAGTGTTTTAAACCTTTAATGAAGGTTGAACGAAAAGATTAAATGAGAGTAGAAGATAAAGAATGTAAACACGGATTACGGAACTGATATTCGGGGACCGTAGTTACGATAAACGAACATAGGGGATTGTTATAGTTGTGATTCCTTAGATGTTGAGCGACGAGGGTAATGAATAACATTTTGATATTATGTCATGATAGTGAGAGATAAGTGTAAAGTGTATAGACGCTGAAAATGCAACGCTATTACGATAAATGATCGGTCATATCATACAACGAACAGTATGACTTCGACATTAAGAAAGAATAATGAACATGGGGTTCATGGGATGGATAACGATCAAAAGCGATTAAAACATTGAGTAAAGGTTAAATGAGAGATTAAAAGACGAGCAATGTGAACGTTGAATACGTAAACGATCCTCGTGAATCGTATTCGAGTCGGACGAACGTCCTAAGTATACCCTGGTTGTACGACCTAGACGTTGACAAAGGTAGTAAGTAAGACATGAATAATCGAGAAAGCCATAATGAACGATAATAAGAGTAATGAAAGCCGAAGGTGAGTCGTATTAGAATGAATACTGAGGTGTGGCATTTAGTTGCCAAGAAGCCATAAGGAATGAGAAATTAACTTAACGAAGATTATAGTTTAATAGTTCGGATAAGTTAAGTTAAGTTAGGTTGTGGTGCAATCATAACCTTTTATGGTTGACATATGGGAGTTGGGCTAAACAATTCCTTCAGAGACCGAAGGTATATACAAAATTGGCAACCGATCTAACTCATCATTATGGGCAAGGTAGTATGAGAGACGGAACTTGTTTGTTGGTTGTTTGTGGGAAACCACTCAGAGTACCATATGGACTACTAGTAGAGAAGCGATGTGTGCTGAGTTCTAGAGAAGTTATAAGAAGAAGATAAGATCTAAAACATCAAAGATGATGAGCGTATAAGTAAGACATCTCCGTATGTCATGAAGCCGAAAAGCAGTAATGAAAGTAGTCGCGTAAACTTAGGTTGCAAGAACGCGAACCCTAAGAAGTAAAGTTAAGCGAACTAATGCATAAGTCAAATATACATGACTAATTGGTGTATGTGTTGTTTTTCTTATGTGCTACATAGGAACTGGAATGAGCAGTTCAGTGTAAGCTATCGCTGTGCGTAAGGAAAGTTTCCTAACTTCATTCATATTTCAAATGAATGCTAGTTTCTTAAAATTCTTAGATGTTGAACTTGAGAAGTTCCGTCTATGTGTTAATGTGCGATATTTGTGCAAGGTGGTAGAACATATGAGGCCTTGTACCACAATGTGAACTGCCGGTGTTTTACTATGAGATGAACTGCTCGTGATTTAACTGTTCAATAAGAGAATGCTCTGTTTATACATGATCCGTTATTGTTAAGTCTGTGCTAATGATTCTAGCCAGACAGAATGTGTATGAAAAATGTAGAAGAATGAAAGAATTTTAAAATGAAAGTGAATATTGTTTTAAAATGATAAGAATAGAGATTATTCCTATTATTCAAGCTGCTTCATAACCTTTGTTCGGTTATTGAAGTCTTAAAAGAATGTTTGAATTCTTGAAGTTGTTTGTTCAACTACTATGACTTGCTAAGCAATTGAATAATCATACTTGCTTTAAATGAAAAACATTTTCAGCATACGATGTTAGAAGAACTTAAGGATCCCGTAAAGATCAAGCTGATGGTATCCAGATGAAGTGCCATTCAGAATGGGAATAAGAGAGAAGATCAAGTGAAGACTTGTGATATGAAATAAGTTAAATGAACTTTAGATTAGTTTAATGAACTGTTATGTATCCTTAGTGACGGATGAATGTCACTCGTGTAAGATTTAAAGGATAATGTAATTGTCGTTATTTATAATAAGAAAGGTTATAAGGTTTTAGAATCTAGGAATTTAGAATATATGTTGTTATATTTCAGTATATAATGATGTATGTTTGGAAGAAGATGGGAACGTGATGTACAGAATCCGGGTGTGAAGATAGACCGGATTTCAGGGCGTTACATAAAGTGTCAAACATGTAATGTGGAGGTTTAAACAACATAGTGTCATGTGGTTAGTAATTCTAAAGTTATAAGAAGTTAGTAAACTATGAAAATAACATGTTGCGATTTATTGAACACGAGGATTAGTAAATAAATGTTGTGAAGGTTAACATTGAATTTCTGATACTTATATAGTAGCATAAGACTTGTACTAAATTAACAAGTTTAGCTAGAAATAGGTGTTATTTTGGAAGTGGATGTTAACATGTTAAATAGATATTGTGATTCCACTAAAATGTGTAGGTGAACGTGAGTTATAATTTATAGCTTACGCGCGAGGCAAGTTTCTAAACCTTAACATTTTAAATTGAGCAAGCTTCTTACTCTAAAATTTAATTAAGCAAATTCTTGTATTCCTAATCATTATTTAAGCATGCTATAACTTTAACTTTATTCGAACAAGTTTTGAATTTCAATAGTTATTGATGTATTCTAACTTATTTATTGTTAGACAAGTATCTTTAATGTTATTCTTGTATTGTTAATGCAATTTCTTGAATTCCAATTCATAATGTCGAATTGTCTTATTTCAATTACTTGACACAAGTTATTCTCATAATGACCAAGTTTTACTTTCAGCTTGCTATTACTTAATATATATTCAATAATTCATAGTCTTAGCTTAATATTATTCAAGCAAGGTTTATTGTTATTCAATACTTATGCTTTGTAGTTGTTTCTAAGCATGAGTTCAATATATAGTTAGTTCGCTTACGATTATTCATTGTTCCATATTACGTTGTTAGTGATCAACTGTAGTGTTATCAAACTTTGTTGATTCAACTAATCCTTTAGTTAATGGTCGTTAAACTCTAAATTACCCTTGAAGCTTATCCAAACCAAACTTTCTTTGGTGCGGACTTATACTCTAAAAGTGAGAAGAACAACCCTATTATTGGGGAAACACAATGCGTTTAGATGTTTGTGCACAATACATGGTACGAAGGGTTGATCCCCTGAGTACGTGAAGTCCCTACAGTATAACTGTTAAGGTTAATGTTGAAAGATTACTTATAATCGTGGGCATAGTTCGTGGTCTTATGACCCTCAGATATAATTCATAATTAGATTTTAGTTTTTGCTTATTGTTGATAGAGTACCATTCAGTTTTGATGAGCCTATTCATTGGCAGTTATTATTCTCTTATTGATTCATTGCTATATCTAGTGAGCATTTCTTTTTGCTCACTCTTTCATATATATACACTCATTGCAGCTAAAGTTGAGAAGGTCGATGAACCTACAACTAGCAAAGGAAAGGGAAAAATATTCAAGTGATAAAGACTTGTAATTTTATTTATTGTCATGAATGATAGACTTCTTATTTAATGATGTGATGTAATTATTTTATTTCCGCATTTGATTGATGTTAAAGGTTAGACAAGCTGGGAAGACTTTTGATTAATGATGTAACCCTTTAAAGGGAGGATTTCAGATTTAATTTTATTATATTTGGGTAGATAGATATGTATGAATGGAAAGTGAACACCAAGTCTTGTGGGAATGAAGTACCTAGATTTGGGGATGTCACAGGTTGGTATCAAAGCTTTAGGTTATGAACCTTAGGTGGGGAAAAGCCTTAGGAAGTAACCTTTGAAAAGATAGTGGTGATAAACTCTTATCGAGTTGTTAAGAAAGAAGTAATAAAACACTTATGTGCTTATGTGTTTGTAAATTATGTGTTCGTGAATGTCGAGTAGTAATGATTAGTAATTGAAAACTTAAAATTTTGTTGTCAGGATGGATAATTTAGGAAAATCCAGTCAGGCTAAGGAGTAAGGATCCCAAATGCTTAGAGAGGAGGAGCCTCGAGATATTCAGGTTGTTTGGGAACAATTACTGCCACGGGAAACAATCTCCGTTGGTCACAATGGTTGAGCGGGAGGGTTTAGCTGATGAGGATGATGAGATAGAGACGGATGAGGAGGAAGAGATTCCACTAAACTCGATAGATGCCCGTATGTACGACAAAGTATACGACCGCAATGTGGAACTCCAGGATACCATCGAGGAGTTGCAAGAGATAGTAGCTGAACAGCAGATCGCAATGGCGTAGAAGGACAACGAGATCCAGGATCGAGATGAACATCTTAATAATGTCGAAGAGAAGCTGATCCACACTGAAGAGAGAACGAGCAACTGATAGAGAAGATTACAGAGCTGGAGAACAAATTGAAAGAAGAATCTACGAAGAGGGCCAGAGCCGAAGACGCATATGAGGAAACTTTTCAACGAGCCAAGGTAGCAGAGAGAGAAGTACAAGTAAAGAGGATCAAGATGGAAGAGATGAATAGTGTTTTCAATACTGTGATCAATTGAGCTCAAGATCGAGCCATGTGTTATCCTATTCAGTTTGAGATGCTGCCATCGTAAATTTTAGATCGCCGAACAATGTTTTATATTATGTTATAGTATGTCGTCATAAATGTAATTATTATGTGATTAGTGAGTAAATAAGATGTTAATCCCGGGTACAATACAACCAATGGGATGTGATGATGATGATGTTATCTTGAAACTTTTGAAGTTCAAGGAAGTAATGTAAATAGGAGTGATGCTATTGTTCTTATATTTCCTAAAAGATTATGAATGAATAAAAGTTATTATTTTATTCAAAGTGTTATGTAATACGTGATAATCTTTTATAGTGTGTAAATTAAGTAGTAATACTTAAAAGATTGAATAAAATCTAATGAGTATATTTTAACAGAAAATGCCTCCAAGACGTCAACCACGACAGGGATCTACTACTAACAATAATGTTGAGGCTAATCCAATTCAGCAATTCATAATACTACTGATGGGAGCATTACAGAATCAGCCACAGAATCAAGCTGCGACATTTAAGGACTTCAAGGCGGTTGGGCCACCAGAGTTCCGTGGGTCCATGAATCCGGTTGAGGCACATACCTGGATCATGGAGATAGAAAAAGTTTTTGATGTTGCTAGGGTAGGGGATAACCAGAAGACTGCTTTTGCAACATTCATGTTGAAAGCAGAGGCTAGTTATTGGTGGCAAGCCAATAAAACTCGAGGAGGTCAAAGGAGAATGACTTGGGATATATTTAAGGAAATATTCTTTGAGACCTATTTTCCAGAAAGTTCAAAGAATCAGATGGAAATGCAGTTTTTAGAGCTAAAATAGGGCACAATGATGATGTCGGAGTATGCAGCAAGGTTCAACGAGTTAGCAAGGTTTGCACCATATCAAGTGAATACGGATGAGTGCAAGGTAAGGAGATTTGAGCAGGGACTGAAGCCATGTTTATACAACAGAGTCTCCCTGTTCCAGTTAAAGATGTTTGTAGTAGTGCTTGAGAAGGCAATTCTCACTGAGAGTGGAGGCGAGGCTATAACAAAGCACAACCAAGAGCAAAGAAAGAAGAAAAATGAGGGTGAAGCTAAGAATGGTGGTGGTAACGATGGAAATGGTAACAATAATTTGAAAAGGAAGTGGAATGCAAATGTGGGAGCTGGAAATCAGCAAGGTAACCAGCAGAAGAAGAAGATTGATGCATGTGCTACATGCAGGAAGTTTCACACGGGTATGTGCTTATGGGGGAAGCGGGTATGCTTTAATTGTGGCCAGGAGGGTCACATTGCCCCATACTATAATCAACCCAAGAAGAATGCTTGCTAAACCTGCAGGTCAAAGGATCATTTTGCTCGTGAGTGTCCAAAGAAGAAATCTAGTGAGGCAAATGGAAGCAAGGGAAGTGGTAGTGGAGGTACACTGACTATTACTAGGCCAACGTCAACAAATAATCCCATAGCCAGAACCTTCAACATGATGGTGCAAGACGCGGCGCAATTAAAAGATGTCATGTCAGGTATTATCCCAATCAATGATATAAATGTGTATGTATTATTTGATTCGGGTGCTACTTGCTCATTTATATCTGATGAATTTGCTAAGAAGTTAGAAATACCTAGTGAAGAGTTGAATTTCCCTTTAAACATAGAAATTGCGAATAGGGAAGTAATTCCTGTTAGGCTCGTATACAAGAATTATAGGGTGAACATTAAGGGGAATGTCATTAAAGTAGATTTAATCACGATAAAACTTGGAGAGTTTGACGTTATATTGGGAATGGATTGGCTATTCAATTATGAAGTGATAATTGATTGCCAAAAGAAGTGTGTAAACCTTATGACTTCGGCAAAGGTAGTTCTATGGTAGCAAATCGCCTAGACAAGCAAGGTGTCTGACGGTTATATAGGACAAGAAGTTATTGAGTCAGGGCTGTGTAGGGTACTTAGCCTACATAGTCGATACTCAAAAGAAGAAGGGTGTGAAACTGGAGGAAATACCAGTGGTTAAGGACTTTGTAGACGTGTTTCTGGAAGATTTTCCAGGACTTCCGCCTGACAGAGGAATCGAGTTCGTGATCGACTTAGCGCTAGGAACCGCTCCGATATCGAAGGCCCTATACAGGATGGCTCCAATCGAGATGAAGGAACTTATGGTTCAACTGCAAGAACTGTTAGATAAGAAGTATATTCAACCAAGCGTGTCACTATGCAGAGCACCGATGTTATTCATAAAGAAGAAGGATGTGTCAATGCGTCTTTGCATTGATTATAGGGAATTAAATAAAGTCACTATTAAAAACAAGTATCCATTGCCAAGAATAGATGACTTATTTGATCAATTGAAAGGAGCTAGATATTTCTCGAAGATAGATTTAAGAAGTGGGTATCACAAATTGAAAGTATGGAAGGAGGATGTACCGAAGACGACATTTTTAACTCGATATGGACATTACGAATTTTTGGTGATGCCTTTTGGTTTGACAAACGCCCCTGCAGCATTCATGGATTTGATGAACAGGGTGTTTAAACCATTTTTAGACAAGTTTGTAGTGGTATTTATCGATGACATCCTGGTGTACTCTAAATCTCAAGAAGAACACGTGGAACACTTACGTCTGACACTAGAAACGCTAAGAAAAGAAAAGTTATACACGAAATTCTCTAAATATGAATTTTATCTAGAACGTGTATAATTTCTTGGGCATGTAATCGACAAGGATGGAATTTCAGTGGATCCATCAAAAGTTGAAGATATGATAAATTGGGAACAACCAAGAACTCCATCAGAAGTGAGAAGTTTCTTAGGATTGGCAGGGTATTACAGACGGTTTATTTAAGATCTTTCCAAGATTGTCATTCCGTTGACAAATTTGACGAGAAATTCTGTAAAATTTGTTTAGACGGAGAAGTGTGAAGAGATTTTTAAGGAATTGAAGAAGAGGCTCAGTGTGGCACCTATGTTGTCATTTCCAGATATACAGGGAATTTTGTGGTGTATAGTGATGCTTCACACAAGGGATTAGGTTGTGTTCTTATGCAGAACGAAAAAGTTATTGCTTATGCATCAAGACAATAGAAAGACCACGAGAAAGGATATCCAACTTATGATTTAGAGTTGGTGGCAATAGTATTTACTCTGAAAATATGGAGACACTATCTCTATGGAGAAAAATGTGATATCTACACAAACCATACGAGTCTGAAGTATATTTTCACATAGAAGAACCTAAACATGCGTCAAAGGAGGTGGATGGAATTGATAAAAGATTATGATTAAGAGATCTTTTATCATCCGGTCAAAGCTAAGGTGGTTGCAGATGCCTTGAGTAGGAAAGGCCGAGAAAAGTTGATGTTGTTAATCGATAAGGAGAAGCTAATTTCAGCAATGGTAAGGCTAGAGTTGGAAATCAAATTTCTAAAAGAAGCTAACAAAAGATTGTACCAGATGGAAGCTAGTCCATCTTTGGTTGACAAGGTGAAGAACGCTCAACTGCAGGATGAAGAATGAAGAAAAATAAAGGAAAGTGTGCTCAAGGGTAAAGAAGTGAAGTATAAGCTTGATACTGAGGGAATGCTAATATTGGAGGGACGAATTTTGGTTCCAGTAATACATGGTATTAAAGAAGAAATCTTGACAGAAGCTCATAGCTCAAGATATTCAATTCATCCGGAAAGTACAAAGATGTATCAAGATTTGCGACGACATTTTTGGTGGCCAAATATGAAAAGAGACGTTGCAGAATGCATTGCAAAGTGCTTGACATGTCAGAGAGTAAAGGCAGAACATCAAAGGTCAGGCGGATTACTTCAGCCGTTGGAAATACTGGAATGGAAATGGGAGAATATCACAATGGATTTTGTGGTAGGTCTTCCAACAACTCAGAAAGGATACGATGCAATATGGGTGATAATTGATAGATTAACAAAATCAACACACTTCTTGCCAATAAAGATTAGATTTAATCTTGATTAGCTGGAAAAACTATATGTTAGAGAGATCGTGTCGAGACATTGAGTTCCAGTGTCAATAGTATCAGATAGAGATCCGAGGTTCACATCAAATTTCTGGAAGAGATTATAAGAATGCATGGGAACACAATTGAAGATGAGTACGTCATATCATCCACAAACCGATGGTCAAAGCGAACGAACAATCCAGATGCTAGAAGATATGCTTAGAGCATGCATCATGGATTTCAAAGGAAACTGGGACGATCATTTACCGTTGGTGGAATTTGCGTACAACAAGAGTTACCATGCAAGCATTGGCATGCCGCCATACTTGACATTATACGACAGGAAATGTAGAACTCCACTATGCTGGGATGAAGTTGGTGAATGTCAACTGTTAGGACTAGAACTGGTGCAGCAGACCACTGAAGTTATCAAACTTATCAGAAAAAGACTGGTAGCTGCTCAAGATAGACAGAAGAAGTATGATGATCAAGACAGGTAGAATTACGAATTTGAAGCAGGGAATTTTGTTTTCTTGAAAGTTTCTCCTTGGAAGGGGAAAATTCATTTTAGCAAGAAAGGAAAGCTAAGCCCAAGGTTTATTGGACCTTTCAAGATACTGCGGAGAGTGGGAGAGGTGTCTTACGAAGTACTTTACCTTCAGAATTAGAATATGTGCACAATATTTTTCATGTGTCGATGTTGCGACCGTATAACCCCGATTATAAACATGTAATCGAGTATGAACCTTTGCAATTTAGTAAAGATTTGTCTTACGAAGAGGTTCCTATCCAGATAGTCGACATGAAAGAACAAGTGCTCGGGAATAAGGTGATACCTTCTGTGAAGGTGATATAGAGGAACCACAATGTCGAAGAGGCTACGTGGGAACTCGAAGCTGAAATGATGAAGAATTACCCTAAGTTATTTGTTTAGTTTGTGTCTTCGATTCTGGGGACAGAATCTTTGTAAAGAGGGAAGAATGTGACAATTTAATTGTTTGAGTTGTTATTCTGGGGACAAAATCCTTGTAAGGAGGGAAGGATAACAGTCCAAGATTTTATTAATTGTAATTTAAAATATTTATTAAATGAAATAAATATTTTATTGATGTAGTTATTATTAGTAAATATTTATGACTTTAATTTATTAGATAATATTCTAAATTAATGTAATTTATAATTTAGAGAGTTGTACTATAACATGAGATGTTATATTATTGTTTTAATAATTTAAAATGGTATGTTAATTATTAAATAAAATTATAATGAAATTATAATTTTGTTATATTTGTTTCAGTGGAATATTTATTTAAAATATTGTATGTGTAAATAATTTATTTGATTAATGTTGGATATGGAAATCCAAATAAATAATATGTGATTATAAATTATAAACTAAATTGTTTATTAAAATAAAACTAAAGTAGTTTTAAATTGATTTAACCAAACAAGGCTTAAAATATTAAGTTTATAATTTTTAAAGAGTTTTTGCCAAACAAAGCCTTATGGCTTTTGGATTTTGATTTTTTTGAATTTTTAGATAATATAAATAAATTAAATTAAATAATAAATAAAATATATTTATAACCTAAGCGTTATATTTGTAACTGATATTCTAATAACTAGATGTATTATGGTTTATCAGTTTTTATCTTTACGCTTAAGTGTGTATTAGTTTTACGTCAATTGTCATTTGGCCTAAGAAGAAAAGCTGCAGAGAATCTGAGATGATAGAGAGATATTGAGAGAAAATCTAAGAATTTCACAACAAATTACTGTGTTTAGCAAGGATTGTTTGACCAATTGAAGGTATTTTCTTTAACCTTGATATTATATGTATATATATGTATATATATGGGTTTAACGACATTAAATCTCATGTTCTGTGAATTCAATTTGTTGAATGGTTGATATATATAACTGGTAACTGTGATTATACGTGTTTGTGATGTTAGAGTTTGCATTTAGATAAGAAATTGTATGCTAATTTCATTTAAAAGTAGGAAAAGTAATTATAGTGTATATTTTTATATGTTGCTTGTAAAAGTACGAAATATGGTGGTCAATTTGTATGTTAATCTATAAATTGAGTCTTGATTATGCTAGCCCATTAAGAAACAAAGAGAACGTAGTTTGAATGAAGTAATTTGGTGTAGAAATGTGATCACAGTGTGAATTTCTATGAAGCATGTCAAAAATTGAGTTTTTATATGAAAACATGAAATTTAAGGAATTAAATTAGTTTAAATTGGTGTTTAATCATTCTACGGGGTTGAATATATGAGGAACCATGTTTGTGATAGTTTTATATCAATTGTATATGTTAATTTCACTATTTTGTGGGTGAAATTCGTGTTAGTTAGGCTAAAAAAATACATTGTTATTAATCGCGCTTATGTTTTATTTGTGAACTAAGCGTAGGTTCTTATTTGGTGCCAAGGCTAGAAATGGGAAAGAAGGCTACCTGGTGCCAAGGCCGTAATGGCGAATGGGATTTGCTTGCGTGGCAATTACGGTCTTCGAAAGCTTATGTATGGTATGGCAATGCAATTGCCACTATAATCGATATAAGGCAGAGGTTTTTGCTGCTGCTGCAGATCTTGAATACCATTGTAATTTAGTCAATGATGTGTTAATGTGTCAAACATGTAATGGGGAGGTTTAAACTTCATAGTGTCATGTGGTTAGTAATTCTAAAGTTATACGAAGTTAGTAAACTATGAAAATGACATGTTGCGATTTATTGAACACGTGGATTAGTAAATAAATGTTGCGAAGGTTAAAACTTGGAATTTCTGATATTTATATAGTAGCATAAGATTTGTACTAAATTAATAAGTTTAGCTAGAAATGGGAGTTATTTTGGAAGTGGATGTTAACATGTCTAATAGATATTGTGATTCCACTAAAATGTGTAGGTGAACGTGAGTTGTAATTTATAGCTTACGCGCGAGGCAAGTTTCTAAAACTTATCTTTTTACATTGAGCAAGCTTCTTACTCTAAACTTTAATTAAGCAAATTCTTGTATTCCTAATCATTATTTGAGCAAGCTATAACTTTAACTTTATTCGAACAAGTTTTGAATTCCAATAGTTATTGATATATTCTAACTTATTTATTGTTAGACAAGTTTCTTTAATGTCATTCTTGTATTGTGACTGCATTTTCTTGAATTCCTTTTCTTAATGTCGAATTGTCTTATTTCAATTACTTGACACAAGTTATTCTCATAATGAGCAAGTTTTACTTTCAGCTTACTATTACTTAATATATATTCAATAATTCATAACCCTATCTTAATATTATTCAAGCAAGGTTTATTGTTATTCAATACTTATGCTTTGTAGTTGTTTCTAAGCATGAGTTCAATATATAGTTAATTTGCTTACGATTATGCATTATTCCATATTATGTTGTTAGTGATCAACTATCGTGTTATCAAACTTTGTTGATTCAACTAATCCTTTAGTTGATGGTCGTTAAACTCTAAATTTCCCTTAAAGCTTATCCAAACCAAACATTCTTTGGTGCAGACTTATACTCTAAAACTGAGAAGAAAATCCCTATTATAGGGGATACGCAATGCGTTTAGATGTTTGTGCACAATACATGGTACGAAGGGTTGATCCCCCTAAGTACGTGAAGTCCCTATAGTATAACTGTTAAGGTTAAAGTTGAAAGATTACTTATAACCGTGGACATAGTTCATGGTCTTATGACCCTCAGATATAATTAATTTCTTGATTTCAGTTTTTGGTTATTGTTAATAGAGTACCATTCAGTTTTGATGAGCATATTCATTGGCAGTTATTATTCTCTTGTTGATTCATTGCTATATCTAGTGAGCATTTTTTTGGCTCACTCTTGCATATATATACACTCATTGCAGCTAAAGTTGAGAAGGTCGATGAACCTACAACTAGCAAAGGAAAGGGAAAAATATGCAAGTGATGAAGACTTGTAATTTTATTTATTATCATGAATGATAGACTTCTTATTTAATGATGTGATGTAATTATTTTATTTTCGCATTTGATTGATGTTAAAGGTTAGACAACCTGGGAAGACTTTTGATTAATGATGTAACCCTTTAAAGGGAGGATTTCAGATTTAATTTTATTATATTTGGGTACATAGCTATGTATGAATGGAAAGTGAACACCAAGTCTTGTGGGAATAAAGTACCTAAATTTGTGGGTGTCATAAAATGTATGTTGCTATATTTCAATATATAATGATGTATGTTTGGATGAATGATGTACTCGTGACGTACAGAATCTGGGTGTGAAGATAGACTGGATTTTGGGGTGTTACAAGTTGGTATCAGAGCTGATAGGTTATAAAACTTAGGTATGAGTACCTAAGACTATAATCGTAGAGAGAAAGATACGAAGATCCTTGAGTTCAATGATTAGGAAAGAAGATCACCACGTGATCATAGTGAATCGTAATAACAGATAATCTGTTAAACGATGAATGATTTATAGCTAATGTTATGAATAAATGGTACTACGAAGTAGTACAGGAAGAAGAACTCAGATTGAGTTGCGAGGGATAACATATGAATCAAAGAAAATTCGTATTAAGTAAAGAGAAATTTAGAAGTTGTAAAATTTCAATTGAGGACTCGTGTGATAGCTGAGTTGTATGAACCTTTGTTATTGGCAGAGGTTTGTGCTTGGTGTAACAACTACTTTGCTTATTATAGTGATAATCATTAGAATTGGTCGCGCTATCAAGATGTATATGACGAGAAGGTGAATCTTTTCTCATGTATATACTTGATAGGTAGAGAATGATAAGGTAGGTGCGAGTTCTTGAAACTCATACTTATGGTAGGTTCGTAACTCATAATTATATGGTATGTCTTTGAAATTCTTAGCAAATGGACGTCTATGGTCTGACTAGGATAGTTCTTAAACTCATATTACTATGGAAAGTTCCTGAACTCATAATGTGTGATAAGTTGATGGACTGTACTAAGGTATAGTGATGTTTAGATTGAAAATGAGTTATTTTCAATAGAATTGGCATTGAAGGTACTAAAGAAGATTAAGTATTTTTGCAAGTAAGACAATGAAGGAAGATGGAGAATATATTATTCCAAGTCATCTAGCTATGCTAGATTTCGAAGTTTATTGAAATCTTACTTATGTGCGCGTTTTGAAAAGGAAAGAATTGGTTCAAATTTTAGAACTAATGGATTTTTAATGAACTATTCTTGGTATATCTATGCTAATTATTTCGGCTAGACAGAAATTGATTTGAAATATCAAAATGAATTTTATATCATCAGTGCATTTAATGAAAGGATGGTAAAAGGATGGAGTTATTATTGCAATTGAACCTGGTGTTGGATGTGATCTTAGGATCAACAACCCACTATGGTATAATGTATAATGACGAAGTCATAAACTGACGAAGTCCTCAATGTACCATGAAAAGTATGGTATTATGACGTCATTAAACGTTTTGATGTATTACAAAAGGAATTTAAAGAAGTAGTCAATGTCAATTGATTTGACTAGATGAATGTTTCAAGTTGATATCCAATTTATTGGTATGGTATAAGCTACTTGATTTGGCTAGGACGAATGGTATGCCATGATTAAAAGAAAATCGATCTTTCTTTGAAAAAGTTTTGCCAAACCAAATTGCTTTGGTACGGAATCTAATGATTAAGTTTGAGGTGAACACACCCCGAAATGGGGTTATACAATGGGTTGATCGCCTACGTATGAAAAAGGTAGTTTACTTTCTGTGTGATTGTAAACTGACTGTGTAAGAAGGTTTACAATGTCATGTTGTTAAACCTAGTAAGAGTTCATGGTCAATTTGACCCCTCAGCAAAAGTATGAAATGTTTTAAAGGAATTCTTTTATTCCTCGTTATTCATTCTGCTTCATAATTCTTGATAAGTTATGAAGGATAGAGAATGCTTGAAAGATAAGAACTTCTTTGAAGAGAAGTTGAGAAGAAGGGTAGGTTAAAATTTTGAGGACGAAATTCTGTAAAGAAGGGGTGAATGTGATGACCCAGGAATGGGTGTGGTTTTAGAAATTCCGAGGACGGAATTTTTATAAGGGAGGAAGAATGTGATAACTCGAAAAATCGAATTGTCCAAAATTTAAGATTTAAAGAATTAGTTATTAATAAAATTAATTTTATTAATACTATTCTGTGCTATGTGTTTATTAATCGTTCTAGAACCTAGATTGATTATTAATTGAGAGGATTCTGGCTACGAGCTAGACTGAAAGAGTAAGAATTTTCAAGACAAAAATAAAATTTTTCCGGGAAAAAAATATTTCTGGGGAAAAATACGAAATATGCACTATTCACCTGACAAAACCCTAAGGGTTAGGGTTTCAATAACCTAAGCCTTTCCAAGAGTTTGGTATGACGAAATGACATTCCATCAAAAGATTTGACGATAATATATCGTGAAAAGTTAAGTAAGCTGATAAAAGTTTATCTCAAAAAGTGTGCAAAAATCGGACGAAATAAAAACTACGAAAAGTACTATTATGTACTTTTCACTCGTTTAACTATGTTAGGGAAAAATGTGAAGGAAAACGCTTAACGTGAAAAAGTGTTTTTCTATTTTTCGGAGATCCGAAGAATGCGTAAAAGTTAATCAGTAAAGGAAAGATGAAATATCCAAAAATATTTGGATTTCGAGAATCATAGTTTTTTAAACTGTCAGACGAAACTTGAAAGACGGATGCATGAAACTTCCAAGGGAAGCTACATGAATAGTAAGGATGTGGAAATAGTAAGGAGGTGTGAATAGTAAGGCAGTTTAGCCAAATGACCAAAACGTCCCTAGCCTTTAAAATCTATAATATGAAGCCTTAAATTCATTTGTTTGGATTTTTGAAAATCCTCCAACTTGATAGAGAGAGAGAGAGAGAGAGAGAGTTTGGATGGGAGAAAGAAGAGGAAAAGAAAGAGGAAAAGCTAGCCCGAGTGCACGCTTTGTCCAACGAAGGAAGATTAAAGAAGAGAGGTAATCCAAAAACCTAACTTCTAATAAATTTTCTTTAAGTTTTCTATGTTTAAAACATAGCTTAATAAGAATATGAAGTTAAAGATGTAAGAATGATTTCATATGGTTGAAATCGTGAGAAAATGAAAAAAATAAGAATTGAAAATTTATTTTATAACTTTCTTAAGGAAGTATAAGATTCATAATGAATTTGAGCGATCCAAATGAATCATATGAATGATTCGGTGAAATAAGTAAGGAATGGTTTTCTATAACATCAAATTCCAAGAAAAAGTGAAATCATAATCAAAATATTAATTAAAAATGAAGAATGAACGAAGAACGCGAAAAACACGCGAAGAACGCGAAGAACGTTGTTGATGGACAAATATAAAACCATCGTTGGATAATTGTTGTTGATGGACAAGTTTAGAACCATCGCGTATAAGTTGGTTGTTTATTTCTTGGTTAGAAACAATAGAAACGTTCACGAAGAATGGATTAAAAGTAAGCTATAACGAAGTTATGACAAAAATTTTGTAAAAGACGAATGAGAATTAAAAAGTTAGTAAATGAACCCAAACGTGTAGGGTTTTATAAGAATGTAAGAGAACATAGAAAACGTTAGTCGTGGACTCAAGAACGAACGAATTCTGAGTTCGGATGATCGAATTACGGACGAACGAACGAAGAACATTAAACACATAAAATGAACAAAAGACGAAGATTAATTCAATTGAATGGCATGTTAATGGATTCAGAACAAAGTTCTGTCTGAGGGTAATCGAAGTACGTAAGATAAGTAAGAGAATGGCTTTGGAACGACCACGTTCCAAGTTATAATGAAGAAGTTATGAGATCAAGAAGTAAACGTCTCAAAATGGATTCAAGACTTAGAAATGTTTTCAAGGACTAAGGCTGGGCGCCGTGGTGCGAGCTTGATAAGTAGGTTTTATACCTATTTATCCAGTATCTGTTACTTGAATTAGTTGATTATACTCATGTTTCTTAGTTACTTTTCATGCATTTTTTGTTCATTTTGTAGATCATAATCTTCGGAACGATGTGAGCGATTATTGGTATGAAAACGCAAGGAAAAACAATCTGGGGATCGTTTGGGCTTTCATGTTCATTTCATGTTCTTGGCTTGGAACTTGGATTATGTTTTAGATCTTCTTCTTAGATTTTTGGAACATCTTGAATCATTCTAATCGGAGTTTGGATGCAAGAGTTATGACCTTTAAACCAACGGACGTTAAACTTCAATGTTTTGGGTGGCCATTTGCATATCTGTCAGTTCCAATCCAGTTTTAGCCTTCATCCGTCCATTATTTCTCAATTATAAAAGAATGAAAGTTGTAAAGCTCATCGAGAGCTTCGATTTATTAGGTGGCAGACCCCGTAACTCTTCTCGGATCAAACGATATTGCCATTTTACCGAAGGACACTGCAGTAGAAAACCAATGGTGTGGGCGCATGAATTTGTAGTGCATTTCCTGCGCGGCCACGCAAGTCCCTGGACCAAAAAAATGCTATCTACTAATTGAGCGCGGGTGCGCCTAACTCCAGGCCATTCCCAGCGCGGTCGCGTCACTTCTGATGTTAACTAGAGCTGACTTTTTCACTAAATAGTGCAATTAAAGCATAACTTGGAGGGGGTTCAATGAGGGCTTATATATTAGATGTATTATCAGTATTTAGGGGGGATTCCACCCTTCTGGGGATCAATTTTACATTACATATCCTCTTTTCTTCTCTTTCTTGGTTAGATTAGATTAGAACCCTAGATTATATTAGAGTTGAAGATTGAAGAAATTGGAGAGCATATGAAATTCAGAATTGGAGCAAGAGAGATCAGATTTGCATTCCTAATTCCCTAACTTCTTTTTACTTCAATCTTCATTTCTCAATGTGTAATCCATTGTGGATTATGGATATTTATTCCATGATGAGCTAAACTCTAATTTGAGATTTATTCCATTGTATTTTTTATGCCTCAATGCAATAATTTATCCATAAATACAACGAACGAAGAACCTAGCTATGCAATAGAACTGGGGGCATCATGTACAGGAAATATGCTAGGTTGTTTCAATTCACAGACTTACAAGATGGAGAATCTACGTACGTACATTGCAGTTCTAATGGATGGAAGGTTCTTATCTTATCGTAGAGGAATCAGATAACGGTGTCAAGAAAATAGTCCAGCTAACGGACTATAAATCGAGCGCTAGATGGGAGGCATCTCATCCAATCTTTCTCCCTCCATGTTTAATTCTTATTTACATTTCCGTTTACTACTTCTGCTATATTTAATTCTTCATACTTTCCATATTTCATAGATATTTTATAGTTGTAAGTCTTAATAATAGTTTGATTGTTTCTCCTCTCAGGTTCAATCCAATTGCTATAAGCATTCAGGATCAAACAGAAGTCAAAAATTGAAGCTGCCAAGGTACAAGGTAGCGCGGTCGAGCCCAACTACAAGCCAAACACAGCACGGCCACGCCATAGCTCAGTCATAGAAAATAAATAATGCTAAATTTTTAGAATTTTTTGACTCAAGCATTCAGACAGTTAGAAGCCCACACTCAGTTTCCAACTGTAGATTATCTCAAACTTATCCATCGCCTGATATACCATCGGTTCTTAAGCAGGCGAACAGAGATGACATTGCTACTTCGGGGAGTATTCTTTCACTTTTATTGACAATGAAGGCATTGTTCATTTTAAGTTTGGGGGTATTAGGTTTAATCAGTAGTTTAGAGCATATAGTATAATTGCATGATATAGAGTAATTTCATGTTACATATAGTTAATTGCATCTTAGTGGTTATTAGTTTAATTTTGACATAATTTTTTTCTTTTTGTTTGCGTAATATCTGTTTAGTTTCATAACATTGCATAATCCCAGGTTTTTAGTTAGTTGAATTCTGATTTGGCCAATGATGACATAGGAATTTGATAGATTTTTGAATTTAGTGGATAACATGAGCTTAGTTATAATGCTATACATGATTTAATTCATGTTTGTTGTTTAGATGATACCGGTTAGCAGATAGGTGTTCATATCTGCTTGTTGGTTTAAGAATAACTTGTTTGTTTGCTGAGTAGAAAATGTTGTTTTTAAAGATGGAATTGTGTATAAAGTAGACATAGACTATGAAAACACAGATACTCCAACTTTGAGAACACATGGGTATACTTGCTATTGGGACGAGATGGAGCGTAAAAGGCACTCGTTTAAATGGAAATAGAAAGTGAGATGGAGCGTAAAACGCACTCGCTATATATATATATATATAATAATAATAATAATAATAATAATAATAATAATAATAATAATAATAAAATCAATAAACACCCCGGAAAAGTGCAAAAATCGCCCTCATGAGTAAAAATAAAGCAGAATAAATCCATTGTTGAACCATAGTTTGTATTGATATGTTGGAGTAGTTGATGTCTCATTAGTATATGCAGTTCTTGATTTAAACTTCAATTTTCTGTCTTAAGTAATATAGCGTGTGGTATGTTCACCTTTGTCAAGCTTATCTGTGAACACATCACACACACACAACATCTTTATAGCATGTTAGGATTATCTGATTGTATGTCATTATTCCTTTAGCTTAGTGTTATGCTTTGTTCTTCGATCTTGATATTTCTCTAAGGCATATCTTATTGAAATTCTTAACATGGCCGAAAACTGGGGATTCATTGTCATAGTAGCGTAGCTTGCATAACATGTAGATTGCATTATATTGTGTTGCTTGGGGACAAACAACGGTTTAAGTTTGGGGGTATTTGATAAGTAGGCTTTATACCTATTTATCCGGTATCTGTTACTTGAATTAGTTGCTTATACTCATGTTTCTTAGTTACTTTTCATGATTTTTGTGTTCATTTTGTAGATCTTAAGCTTGGGAACGATGTGAGCAATTATTGGTATAAAAACGCAAGGAAAAGCAATACGGGGATCGTTTGGGCTTTCATGTTCATTTCATGTTCTTAGCTTGGAACTTGGATTATGTTGTAGAGCTTCTTCTTAGATTTTCAAAAAATCTTGAATCATTCCAATCAGAGTTTGGATGCAAGAGTTATGACCTTTGAACCAACGGACGTTAAACTTCAATGTTTTGGGTGGCCATTTGCATAGCTGTAACTTCCAACCCAGTTTCAGCCTTCACCCGTCCATTATTTCTCAATTATCAAAGAAGAAAGTTGTAGATCTCGTCGAGAGCTTTGATTTGATAGGTGTCAGACCCCGTAACTCCTCCCGGATCAAAAGTTATGGTCGTTTTACCAGGGACACTACAACAAAAAACCAATGGCGCGGGCGCGCGAATTTGTAGTGCATTTCTTGCGCGGCCGCGCAAGTCCCTGGACCAAAAAAATGCGATCTACTAATTTAGCGGCGTACGCCTAACCTGAGCCATTCGGTAGCGATCGCGTCACTTCTGATGTTGACTAGAGCTGACTTTTTCACTAAATAGTGCAATTGAAGTGTAACTTGGAGGGGGTTCATTGAGGGTTTATATATTACACGTATTATCAGTATGTAGGGGGGGATTCCACCCTTGTGGGGATCAATTTTACATTACATATGTTCTTTTCTTTTCTTTCTTGGTTAGATTAGATTAGAACCATAGATTAGATTAGAGTTGAAGATTGAAGCAATTGGAGAGCATAGGAAATTCAGAATTGGAGCATGAGAGATCATATTTGCATTCCTAATTCCCTAACTTATCTTTACTTCTATCTTTATTTCTCAATGTGTAATCCATTGTGGATTATGGATTTTTATTCTATGATGACCTAAACTCTATTTTGAGATTACAATTGTAAGACCCCAACTTATTATAAATAAAATTGAATTTCCTCTATTCATTATCTTGAAATAATATGGAGTTAATTTGATATAATATTTTGCTTATGGGTGAAATGTGCAAATTTTACAAAATAAGCAAGTGCTTATAAAATATTCATTTTTGTCGGGGAATATTCTTATTGTAAAAGAATTTTCGTACGATAGCGCAGCCATTCGTGGGCCTAATAACAGAATAACTGTCGGATGAAAAAATGACAAGTTCGAGTTTTTATAAATAACGGCGTAGTTGTTACCGTTAACACTGTTGGAATACCTGGTGGTTAAAATATAGTAATACGCATGGTTGCACAGTATCACACGGCATTGCACAATATTGTTGAATTATTGATTCTTACGTAAGAAGGCACTACTCAATAATTTTTACAGTAATTATTGTTCAATATTTTATTTTATTGATTCAATAATTGTTGCGTTGATATTTTATATTATTGTTGTTTCAATAATTGTCACAAAGACACGATTTTCCATTATCAGATCAATAATTCATATTATTTGAATAATATTATTAGATAGCATTATTGGCAATGTCTAGAAAGTTCTGTCTAAGGAGAGGTTTGGTCACCTAATTGCGCGTCAGTAAGGAGAAATCCTTATCGGAAAGCCCCCTTTTTCCTGGGAACGGCCTGGTTGTCATAATTGTGATTCTGTAATATTATTTGTGAATAATTAATTATTGATTTAAATGATAAGGAAATATTTATTTTATGTGGATATAAATGATGGATTTATTTATTTTATGTGGTTATAATTGAAGGAATTAATGTTGAGGTGTTTTATCAGTATTTCTGTCGGAATGGAGGTATTAAAAATCAAATCAGTATTTTTACGATATATTGTGTGAACTATAATTTTTAATCCGACCGTTGGATCGTTGTGATTTTTAGATATGTTATACATATATAAGTTTAGTATATGTCCACAAATTTTGAATCGTTAAAAATGAATGTATGATTTGTTATGAATTTTAAGAGGTGAGTAATTCAGAAATTGTTGAAGTTTCGGAATTTATCATTTTGGTGGAAAATTCTAGAATTGCTGGGCAAATGTGCTCAAATTGAATTTTAAATATGGTGGGTGGCAATAGTAGCAGGTAAAGCCATCAAGTAACAGGTCAAGTCTGCTTCGGCGTGATAACATTTTCCTATAAATAGAGGGCTAAGTTAGAATTGAAAATTACACTAGAAACATAAGCTTTCTCTCTTTCTCTCTCTATATTATCGAGCGTATTTTGTGAGTATTTAGATACTTTGAGAGTTGCTATTCAGTACAAGTTTCATTCAGTATCACATCCGACCTTTCATTCCGAAGTACTGTTTCTTTGAGGTAAGGGATGTTATTTTCTTCTTAAATGATATTATTTTGTTCAATATCATTATGCTGAGATATTGTTATGAAGTTTATTGTGGAATTTCTACCTTTTTGTGTCGGGATTACTATTCACGTATATGGCACTATTCACAAATATGACACTATTCACCGAAAAATGAAATTTTCTCTTTTTCATCCCAGATGTCTTTTATGGTTACTATCTTTGATTGTATCCATGTTTTGATCTTTATTTTTAAATTCTTATTCACACTTGGTTATTATGAAGTATTATTGAATTTGGATAAACCGAAATACGAATCCCTAATATTTAGACTTCGGTCTCATTGGATTCGTTTTCTCTAAAATATATTTCATCATCCTCAGTCCTTCATGGTGATACTTGATGAATATGTTTGGCCTGTAGTGCAAAGATGTATGATTACCTGATGAATATCTTTGGCCCGTAGTGCAAAGATGAACAGGTATTGAGATGAACATGACCAACTAGTGATATAAATGAATATTTTTGGCCCGTTGTGCAAAGATGTATATTGATTGATGTTACAGGGATAAAATATTGATGATGGACTTTTAAATTCATAAATGATAGTAGATTTCATTCTCTACTTAACTCTTCTAATGAATTGTTGTTTCTACTGTAGTTTTGATCTAAAACTTGTTGTCTATTATGTTTTATCAGATTTTTCCCTGTTGAAGACTAATGATAATTTGTTTTATATTAGCTTAGTCATAATATTCTTTACTGGGCTAGTTGAGCTCACCCTTTTCCTTTTTGTTCCATTTTTCTTCTCAGGAGGTGAGAACATAACGTGATCTAGTCGGGGTATGGAGTGATGTTTCTAGAAAGATGTTTTAGTAGTCCTCACTATTTCTGTAAAATAGTGTTTAAATAATTGTAATGAGGACTTATTGGAATGTGGATATTGTCTAGAAGACAATATTTGTATTTAAACTCACAGTATGTGTTGTCATATTTTGCACGACAATTGTAATAAAGTTGTAGTTGTTTTCTGTACCATGTATTTGGCGACTCGGAATAGGTTTGGTGGATTGGACCTATTTTGGGGGCGTCACAGTTGGTATCAAAGCTTAGGGATATGATCCCTTGCTGAGATGTGAGACTAGAACTAGGAGGGGAGAGACGGGTAAATCCTTCGCTAGTGTGTCCTACCTAAGCTTAGTGATGGTCGGTCATAATATAGGGATATTATGTGATATGTTAATTTATTTAATTAACTCTTATTTTATGGCAGTATTTAAGAATGACTGCTGAGAACGTTAACAATGGAGTGTATGAGACTGTGTAGACACCTCTAATCACCAACCAGGATAATGTGATGTCAGTCGAAGAAGGAATTATAGATATCCATGTTGTGAGTGAAGAATTATAGATATCCATGTTATAGATACACCTGCTGCTGCCCGGGGTGCCCCGGGCTCCATGTGTCTCACCGTTTCAAAGTACGTGCATTCATGCACTGTGATGTCCTCTCGAACTTGCAGAACTTCAATCCGAGCATCGGAACGAGGTGTACAAGACCTTCTTTGTACCGCTTTTGTCAAGAGTTACGCAAGGACGTGGGATTAGAGGTTGTACGAAGTCAGGAAGAGGGGACCATGCCCATGGTCTTCAAGCTTCAAATTCTATCCGGTGTGCTGCCATGCGTAATAGTCACTCGGGATTGTAACTCCTTGTCTCTTGTGGGACATTATTGTGTAGAAATATATGTTTGAAATGTTGAGCCGACGCGATGTTGTGGTGGCAAGATGATAATTTTTCCCATCACCGGGGTTATCTCCGGTTTGGGCTGATAAAGAAGACGTTGCTCAGGGTTATCTTTGAGATTGGACTGCTGCAAGTGTTTGAATTCCCAAGGGTCATCTTTAAGTGTGCTTGTCTTCCTAGTGTTATCTCCAGGTCTTTGGAATGAGTGCCTCGGCAGGAGTTCCGAGGTTAAAGCTGGTTACATGCATTTGAAACAAGCATTTCTGTGGTTATCGCCGGAACTGCAACGACATTCCTTGGGGTTATCTCCAAGGATGAAACTCGAGGTTATCTCTGAGGTTGGAACTGATACTCTTGGTGTGTGTTTTGGGGTTTAGACTGAACTTTTAGTGGTATCTGGAATGGATATGAGCTGTCTTCCAGGGTTATCTCTGAAAGACGAATCTGCCCTCCTGCAATGTTAGTAACAGGTGTGCAGAAAATTTTGAGTGTCTACAGATGCCCCTCTTTATCATGTTCATGCAATGAAATGTATGGATAGGATAAAGAATCCTAGACACTTGAAATGCAACAAGATAAATATGATGCCATGTGCAGTAATATGATGCAAATACATAATGCATATATGTTGTTGGATTATTTTCCAACATGATGGGATGATTGCCGGTTCCCTGTAAATCCTGACGCGGATGACAATCAGTGATGTCTTGGACATTTGATCCAAGTCTTCTAGGATGTTGACGTTGGGTTTATCACCAAAGTCCTGAATCCTTGATACAGACTTTACTCTAAAGATGTGCCTCTCGTGTTCAAGATATCTGTGGAGATAAAGCTTTATCTGTTTTAGGATGTGTATAACATATTCCATCACCGGTCCTCTCCAATGAGGATGGTCTTCTCTGTTTTGTGTCACCAACATATACCACGGTCTTGTTGGAGTTACCACCAACAGTATATATTATCAGGGCTGCCTGACCTTTGCTAATGTATGTATTACCGGATAGATCCCTGTTGAGCAAACTGTCAAGGTTGTTTGACATTTATTGATGTGTGTATCAACGGCTGAATTGCGTTGTAACCCCTGCCGGGGAACATGTCAAGGCTGCTTGAACTTCATTAACTCTTATATCAATGGTGGCATTGCGTTGAGACCCCGCCGGGGAACATGTCAAGGTTGCTTGACCTTCATTGACGCGTATATCAATTGTGGCATTGCGTTGTGACCCCCGCCGGGGAACATGTCAAGGTTGTTTGACCTTTATTGACGTGTATATCAATGGTGGCATTGTGTTGTGATCCCTGTCGGGGAACATGGATGGATGAAATCTGCGTTGTGATCCCCGCTGAGGTACTTCATTAATGACATCGGCGTTGTGACCCCCTCTAGGGGACTATTTATGGTTACGACCATGTATTTGGCGACATCAAACCTGTGTAAGGCATTATCGAGTATGATTTGCAAAAGTTGAGCTCATTGGTATAGTGTACCTTGTATTTAGGCGAATACCAATGAGTGACATGTGAAGCTAGAGTTTGACCCGTGAAAACCAGGATTTCAGGCTATTTCGCTTAATCGCGTAGCGTTTTTATTCCTGATTTAGCCTTTTCAGCTTGTGATACCTCCTTTACGACTCGAACTGGACCAAGTCAGAGGGGTGGGACCCATGTAGGGGTGCTATAGGTACACCTGCTGCCAACCGTGGGTATGTAATGACTGCGGGTTACTTTCATAAGTCACTTTTAAGTTGTGCCACGAAGGAAATCCGAGAGCTCCTCTTCAGATCTGCTGAGTTCGTGTGACTTTCTGCAAATTCTACTACCGTACAAGTGTTCTACACTTTCCTGGTAACGTATGCATGTATTCTTTTCTAGTTTCTATCTGTTGGAAAATGATTTATCACATGAAATGCATCTAGACACATACTAGTGAATATGCATGATGATATGATTTTATAAAAAATATTCAACATAGTAAATGTTTGTATTAAACCATGTTAAACGTAATAATGTGAAAAAAATTGACTTTTGAAACAGTCAAATTGGCACCTTTTACTGTCATTTCTTATTCTATTTGAGGACAAATGAGTAAAGGTAGAAAAACAAAATAATCTTGGTAATTAGACTACACTTTTACTATGATGTATTAATGCATGTAGGATGTATATGACTGTGGGTAGGTGTGCTACTGAATGGCCACCTAGTCATGCCTACTAGATAGTCTTATTTACAAAGGGGACTATGGCAAAATATTCCAAAATGTAGTCATTGGGTAGTCATGCATTTTTAACTCTACTGTAGATGTATGTTAAAATAATGCATGCATGCATGTAGTCATAAAAATGCATTTTGAAAAGCTCTAGATAAGAATTTACCAAACCCTTTCTAAGGTGATTTGGAGACTTATTGTCCAGATATTATGGATCTGGATCAGCCGAGTAGTTCCCGCAGGACCACTTCTAGTGTATTGACGAGGGCTTCCCGTAGGACCCTGTTCTGTTAGATAGCCTCATCGTTTGGTGAAGGCGATGATACATCCAGTCCAAGTTGATGTGCCGAACGTCGAGGACGAGGAGGAGGATGTACCGGTTCCTGCTACATCTATTCCCCATAGGAATTTTCCAAGCATTAAAGTGGTGAACCTAGAGCTTCTTGGCGATTTGAGCCAACACCCTTCAGTTTACTTGAATGCAAATGAGGTATAAAGTTAAATCTTAATCTTCCTTCTTTCCTATTGATGAGGAGTAAAGTATTCTGATGTTGATCTACATTTGATGTAGGTTCCCGACTTTACACAGCCTCGAGGGAACTAGTTCAACATCCACTCTATATATCATGCTCTGCATGATGACTATAGAGCGAATGTACATGGCTGGGGATTCGGGACGTTCTTTTCTATTCTTCCCCGCCGTTGTCCCTGGGGTTACCTCAGGGCATTGTCTGAGCGCTGGTTTCACCAGGCTCAGTCACTCCATTTACTGGATTGTGAGGTGATGATGACGCCGATGGATTGGCGGTTTATCATATGTATGGAGTTTGGAGGGGTACCAGTGCCTTGTACAACGAATAATACTCCGACTGCCATCAGATCCTTGTTAGGAGTTCCGGCGGAGGTGTTCAAAGACAGGACTGTACGTGTAGGTTCTTTTGAGCGTAGATGCTATGAGCGAGCTGTTGAGTGAGCCCATACCCGATGATGTGAGAGTCAGGGATTGGATTCTTCGGTGATTGTTCTGATGATCATTAAGGGCTACTTCAAAGAAGATAACTCTTCTATGGTGTCCTTCGCTTTGATCAGCGCCACTCGACACGTGGACCGTATTAGAGATTATGATTAGGGTTCCTACACCTTTGCCTACTTCCTCAGGGGAATGTGCATGTGCTCGTAGGGCTTAATTGAGGCTTGGCTAGGATTATACTTGTTTCTACTGGTGAGTATTTCTCTTGTCTTTTCCAATGTATAGGTTAAGAGCGTTGACTGACAGCAGATGTTTGCCTTTGTTTTGGCAGTTTTGGGCCTATGAGAGCCTCCCATGTTTGCTTCTTGTGAGTGTTTTAGGCTAAGATACATATCCACGAGCACGGAGATGGCATCATTCCATACTAGCGGAGGTCCCAGTTGCGGAGGGTTGCACTCATTGTCGCCTATAGTTGGAGTTGTTCATAGCTGATGTCATCGCATGGATTCCCTTTCCAGGGGAGCATTTGAGCATTGGATTTGAGGATGGGTACCCGACTGGAGTTGAGTTCGTGATTTCCACCCGTAGGATTCCTCTCTTCACAGATGGAGGATGGGAGCTCTACTTAGGAGAGCATTCTATCAGGAGCACTACAGGAGAGATTCGTATACCGATCTTGCCTCCCTGCCAGGCGTTACTGACCTGTTTTGCAGTCACCCGTCATTGATATCCCATTGTTGGGTGTTGACGGTTTTGCACTGTCAAAGGGCCCCTGCACTCAGGAGATGTTCCAGCATTGGTGGTTCTTTCGTACCATTGGAGCCCAGACCCGCGCCATTTAGTTCATGGGGGATATGGTTCCAAGATCTGTGATGATGACGGATTAACTAGCCTATGTCCGAGATCCGACTCATTTGACACAGATTGATAGTTTGACCCGGTAGTTGAACCGGGCACATTTCTTTATCCGGCACTTGAGCAGAGATCCTTCAGAGGCAAATACTTTTGATCCTTCTAGCTAGCATACCGGCCCCTCGTGTAACCCATATGGTTTTCCGGTGCAGATCCTCCATCAGTATAGGCTCGACATCCCCGTGGATAGAGATCCAAGAATCGAGGAGGAGTTACATCGTGGGGTGATTGATGATGTGTACATTGACACCATTGTCTTTTTCTGATGTATATTCTCGTTATTTCTTTTGATAGGCCTCTGTTAGACATTGGGTAGCTTCTTCCCATTCTCGCTATATCTTTGTATAGGCTTCTGTTAGTTGTAGGGTAGTTTTGCCCCCATTTCCCTGTATTTTAGCTGTACAAAGATGTATTAGATTATGATATACTTAGGAATGTATGTACAGTTTTCCATTCCCTATATTATATTAACATCTATTGTATCATGCATGTTATTATGTTATGCATATGTATGTATGTCCAGAGATATTCAGCATTAACCCCTGGATGGTCTTATGACACGGCCCGTAAAGATGTCTTCTTCAACAGTTAGTCATATTAATCATACCCCACCATTATTGGTGGCATCTGGCATGCGATCGTGGTATGATAGTATGTCACCATTAGACAAGGTGACTGTAGATCAGCTGTTGTAGCATACTATGACCATGTTGATGTTTCAGGTTCCTGTAGGATTCGTAGAGGGCATGTTGGAGTACTAGGTATCGAAGAGGTAGGTTTTTCGATTTTGGACCCATGAGTTGACTCCTACTCTTGAGGAGAATGCATGTTTGACGATGCTGCCACTGGATAGACCTTGCGTGCATATGGCGATTGGAGACATGAGTAGGCAGTTCATGACCCTCACTTGATTGAGGAGTAGGGTGGTGCAGGATGAGGTCACATCTGGCCACGTTATATCCCAGTGTGTTCTATTTGATAGATTTGGCTCGTAGTTCCGGGGATTTCACCACACCGAAGTATCATTGGAGTTTGGCAGAGTGGATGTACTGCTATTGTGCTTATTGTCATATGTCTACATGCCACACTACATGGAGGAGTTGGACATAGGAGTCATCATGGAAGTGAGAGCTCTCAAGGAGGGTCACACCATCATACCAATGATTATAGCAGAGACTTTGAGGTCGGCCACATACTTCTGCACTTATCTAATAGGAGTGTTTACAGGAAGCTTGGTCATGCTGTACGTGTGGTCTATGTCACACTTGAGACTAATTGGTACTTTTAGATGGCATGGGTATTGTTTTACCCATGATATAGCCATGTCATATTCCTTTCAGCCTGCGGAGTGTATAGATGTTGCATCTTGGCCAGCTTTCCTAGCAGGGATCGGAGATCCCTTTGATATATTGTCATGTACAAGGCTCAGCTCACCCTACAACTTCGTCACTCATGCTCCGGGCATAGATTATCTCCCTCTAGCTGGTTTGAGAGGCATGATTACTTACCACTCACTGGTCGTGATGTGTCAGTTTAACCAGTTCTAGGACCTATATCCTTTTGAGGAGGCATTGAGTCAGTGCTTCGCTTCTCGCCACTTATCAGCAGAGGATAGATCCAGGTTGTATGCCTGTTGGGATCAGCGTGAGCTACCTGAGTTTTCTGTCAGCCATCCAGGTTATTCTGCAGAGTATTCCACATGGATGGAGATAGAGACTGCATTGGCTGTGGTAGTATCCACAGTGCAGGGGACTGATTCCGATGATGGGAAGCCTATGGATGAGACTGATATTCCCATCGAGGAGGATTTAACTACTGGGCTTCCAGCAGTTGTAATGGATTCTACACCTATGAGTGCTACTATGATTCAGCATTCAGCATAGTATCTAGAGCAGAGTCTAGATTTGATGACCTCTGAGAGAGACCAGGCTAGGGCCTTGATGTTGACAGCTCTTGATGGGAGAGACGCATCTCTACTAGAGAGAGACGAGGCCAGATCAGCTAGAGATGTCTTGATTATAGAGCGGGATGCTGCCTTATCTTCCCGGGATGTAGCCGTCACAGACAGTACTTCATTGAGATCCCTTATGACTGGCATCCTTGCCGATATGAGTGTATACATTGATGAGCATCATGCCACCATGCAATTACCCTCGGATCTACTAGCTCATGTAGATATCATTGGGCAGGAGCTTGCAGCATTACCTTCTTCTTCGGAGAGGGATGATATGTTAGATCTGATAGTCTGCATACACAGTCTGCATACACATAGATTCGTAGATAGACTTGTATTTTCCTGCACAGACAAGCTTAGCCATTTTGTCTTATATAGCACATATGAATATATAAAACAATATTATATATGGCAAGGAAATATTTTTTGATTCACTTCCCTTTCAGTTATGCCTTGATAATTGCTTGATATTTGCCTGTTTCTTCAAGGCTTGTGATCTTGATGCATTCTGAACTCATCCTTGATGCGTAGACATTGAGTTGTCGCAGGACTTTTAGAACGGATCATTGATATATGTGTATCCCTACCATCTTTGGTGTCTTGGGACTAGTTTTTGTATGTAGATGTGGAGAGGAGTGTGGCTTTTCCTCTCTGAGATTGACCGCACCACAGATGGTCTCCAGTACTCATATTTAGGAGGAGCCTAGTTAATTCCATCTCTTATGGATTGGTGTTTCTCTTTGAGGCACAACTGCAGCTTTGATGGTCGTTGAATCTACTATTTGTGAGGAGAGGTTAGGTAGTTCCATCCCTTTGGTCTGAAGCCGATGAAATGTGGTGGACTAAAGTTTGATCCCAGTACCAGATGACATGTTTTTGTATTTTGGTAGGGGGTTAAACCAAACCATAAATGGCTGCCTACGTACTCCTATTGAAGAGGAGATCAAGTCTGCGTAGTTCGAACCTGGTGTAAGAGGTTCAACCCTGAATGTGAAAGGTGTAAATGGGTGTAGAAGCTTTATTGATAAAGAAAGGTATAGAAGTATTTTTTTTGTTTTTTTTTGTTTTTGTAGAGAAAGGGAAAAAATATTTTACTTGTTTTTTTATTGCGAATGGGCCATATAACATATGGTTGCCTAAGTACTCTCGGGTATCAGGGAGATCAGGTCGACGTAGTTTGCCCCTCAGGACGATTTGCAGCCGAATAGAAGTCTGAATCCCATATGCAGGCTATACTGCGGTGAAAAGAAAGTTTGATCCCATGATTGGGACAAACTGCAGGTGTGAAAAAGTTTGATCCCGTCTTCAGAACAAACTGCAAGCGTATAAAAGTTTAATCCTATCTTCAGGATAAACTGCAGGTGTGAAAGGTTCAATCCTTGAGGGGATAACCAAAATTATATGAAAGGCTTGAAATGAGGTGAAACCAGGCTGCTGGTTTGAAGTGTATGTTTCCCTGAGGGGTAGAAGAGTATATAAAAAGTGTTAGAAAATTGGAATGACTGGTGATATGATGATCCAAAGCCAGGATGTTTGCTTGATGGTAACCTCAGACATAGTACCGTTTCACGGTGTCTGGGTTGATAAGCTGTGGAAATTCATCATCTTCCATTTCCTATAATCTGAGAGCGCCTCCTGTCAATACCTCCTTGAAAACAAACGGGCCTTCCCAATTAGGAGTGAATTTTCCTTTAAATTGATCTTGGTTGTAATGATCTTCTTCAAAACCAAGTCATGTTGTTTAAACTGTCGTAGCCAGACTTTTCTGTTGTTGGATTCGGCGATCCTTTGTTGATATAACTGACCATGGAAGATAGTCGCGGTTCACCTTTCATCTATTAGAGACAATTGGTGATATCTGTCTTGTACCCATTGGTCTTCATCCAACTGAGCGTCCATCAAAACTCTGAGGGATTCCATTTCCACCTCTATGGGGAGCACTGCTTCCATCCCATAGGCTAATGAGTAGGGGGTTGCCCCAGTGGAAGTACGCAGTAAAGTTCTACAGGCTAATAAAGTCAGAGGTAAGTGGTCAAGCCATCCTTTATGATTGGTGGACATTTTTTACATGATCTTCTTGATGTTTTTATTAGCCGCTTCAACATCACCATTCATCTTTAGACGGTAGATGACGGAGTTAAGGTGTTTGATGTGGAATTCACTGCATGATTCCTCCATCATTTTGTTGTTGAGGTTATTAGCATTGTCTGACACAATTACCTCTAGTTGTCCATATTGACAAATGATATTATTTCTGATGAAAGAAATGATGACTTATTTGGTAACCTTGGGGAAGGAGGCTATTTCTACCCACTTGGTGAAGTAATCGATCATGGTGAAGATGAATCGATGTTCATTACTGGCTTTGGGCTCGATGGGCCCGATCACGTCCATTCCCCACATTGAGAAAGGCCAAGGTGAACTCATGTTGTGGAGTTCCCTTGGAGGGGCGTGGATAGCATTTCCATGAATTTGGCATTAATAGCACTTATTGACGTGATCATCACAGTCAGCTTTGAACGTAAGCCAATAATGCCATGTTTTGAGGATTTTATTAACAAGTAGGGAGTCGCTAATGTGTGGACCACATACTCCACCATGGATCTCATCCATGAGTCTCTGAGCTTGGTCCTTGTCCAGACATCTGAGGAGACCTAATCCTGCATCTCTTTTGTAGAGTGGATCTCCGCTCGGGTAGAATTTCATAGCAAGTCGATGGATCCTCCTCTTTTCAGTTGGGCTCGCCTCAGCGGGTGTAGATCCATCTCACAGATACTCCTTGATATGTTGATACCAAGGGTTGTGGATGGGAGGTAGCTCATCCGATACTTCTCCAACATAGTTCCCATAGGTTAGGGCCTTTTGTAGGGAAAATGTGATGTTTGACATGTTTTCCTTATCAGGTATATGAATCAAGGAGGCCAATGTTGCTAGTGCATCCGTAAAATCATTCCTATTATGAGGAATGTGTAGAAAGCAGATTTTTTCGAACTCCAAAGCCATCTGTAAAACTTGTCGATGGTAAGGCAACAAATGTAGTTCTTTGGTTTGATTGATTCCCATGGATTGTTTGATTACCAACTTCGAATCCTCAAAGACAGTTAACCGCTTGATGCCCATTGAACGGGCAAGTTTTAGCCCCATGATACACCCTTCATACTCAGTTGTGTTGTTGGTGCTGACAAACTTCAATTTAACGGTGACGGGATACTGCTCCCCCGTACCGGATACTAGAACTGCTCCAGCTACAGAGCCTTCTATGTTAACAGCTCCATTAAAATACATTTTCCATGTATGACATGCATCATACTGATGGTGTTACTGAACTGCCATTAACCCTTCATCGGGGAAGTATGTTTCCAAGGGTTTGAAATCCCCTGCAGGTGCGACGGCCAATTGATAGACTTTTGCGTCACGTAGATGATGTCAAATTGCTATAGGATTAACTGCCATCTGGACAGCCTATAATTCAGTATGGGCTTACTGAACACGTAATTGAGAGGATCCACGCGGGATATGAGATGGGTTGTGTGACCATGTAGGTAATGTTGTAACCTTATGGAAGCCCATGCTAAAGCACAACAATTCTTCTCAATTAGAGTGTACTTATGTTCACTGCTGCTAAATCTTTTGTTGAGGTAATAGATAGCTCGTTCTTGGCCTCTATCATCTTTTTGTCCCAGCATACAACCCATATATAGCATTGACATTAATGGACAGATATATGAACAAAGAAACACCATCCCTGGGAGGTACCAAAATAGGAGCAGTAACCAACTACTCTTTGATTGTAAGGAAGGCTTTCTGACACTCATCGTTCCATTTCATGGAGGAGTTCTTCCTTAACAATTTGCAAAATGGGCTCACAGGTTGCTGTGAGTTGAGAAATAAACTTGCTTATGAAGTTGATTCTTCCCAAAAATCCTCGTATTTCCTTCTCTGTCTGAGGAATGGGCATTTCCTTGATGGCCTAGATTTTGGTGGGATCCAGCTCAATCCCTTTGTGGCTGACTAGAAATCCTAGCAACTTGCCTGATTTAACGATAAAGGCGCACTTGGCTGGATTCAACTTCAAGTTGTACTTATGCAACCTGTTGAAGAGCTTTTTGAGATGGTCTAAGTGGTCTTCCTCTCTTTGGGATTTGACAATGATGTCATCCATGTAGATCTCTTTCTCTTTGTGCATTAAATCCTGGAAAAGAGCCATCATAGCTCGCTGATAGGTTGCTCCGACATTAATGAGGCTGAATGGCAACCATCTATAGCAAAAGGTTCCCCAAGGCGTGATGAAAGCAGTTTTCTCACGATCCTCCTCAGCGACCATAATCTGATGATACCTCGCGAAGCAATCCGCAAAGGATTACATGTCGTATTGAGCAGTATTGTCAATAAGAATGTGGATAAAGGGCACGAGAAAGCTATCTTTAAGGCGAGCTTTGTTCAGATCCTGGTAATCCACGTAAACTCGCACCTTTCCTCCTGGTTTAGGCATGGGAACTATGTTGGATATCCATTCAGGATATGTAGACACCATGGTAATGCCAGCATGAAATTATTTCACAATTTCTTCTTTCACTTTTAAACTCCACTTAGATTTCAATCGCCTGAGCTTCTGCCTGACTGGCTTGAATCCCTCTTTAATGGGAAGGGATGAAGGACAATGTCAATGGACAAACCCACCATGTCTTTAGGAGACCATGCAAACACATCCTAAAATTGGGTTAGTAGCACAAGCATTTCATTCCGTTGGTTTGGGGTGAGGTCTAAACCATTTCAGTTCATTTCATTCCGTTAACTTAGGGATTTCTAAAGTTCCGAGATTGAAATAAGTGGTTTGATCAAGATTAGTTTTAGGTTTGTCTTCGACCCATTCCTTAATCTCCTAAGGTATCTCAATGTCCTCTTAGATTTCCATCAAGTCTGAGTCCAACTTTTCATAAAAGTTACAGTCTTTATGGTGAAAAGGCACCTCATCAGCAAGTACATGCACATCTAAATTCAGAGTCCTGAAACAAAATATGCTTTCACTTAATATATGAAATTGTTTAATCATACAAAATTGTTAGCATGTACTGATAAAATAACTGCTAATATTGTACAGAAAAACAAGTAATTAAAGTTATCTACAGGGCAGAGGGAGTGCTCGACCAATGTATGGAGTGTTGCTCCAATTGTCGATGGTAAAGTTCTGATGGACTGCAGTGATGAAAGGGCTATCATCGTCCTCCTTTTCCCGAATGATGACCATAACATCTGGGCAATCATCATGTTTACATTCATCATGGAGGGGTGTATCTGTTTATATGTTCATCATGGACAATGATGCGTATGCCTGACATCAACTTCAGGATCAGCAATCAGGACCTCTTTTGCTTTAAACGGTACTGGTATGGGAAATAGCATAGCCATAACATGGGCTGACACCTTTAGCGGAGACTGTATCAGCTCATGAGGTGCAGGTGAAGAAAATCACCGTGTGGTAGGAGCTTGAGGAATCTGCTTGTGCTTATGAGGATTCCTATAACTTGAACTGGCAGAATAGCCTAATCCGACTGTCCCGGGCTGACTGGACATTTTAATTGGGTGCTTAATACCCTGCTAATTTTTACCTAGCCCTTGTTCAGGCTAATGACCCAATGACATCTGTAATAACCCGATATATAATTAAATCAGAAATTTAGCGTATAATTTTTTTATTTTATTTTAAAAGTGAGAATGCGTGCAAGGTAAAGTATATGTATATACGTGGTAAATAAAATTTATTTATTACATGAATAATTACAAATAATTTTATTTTGGAATTATTGATCATTATAAAGTATATTCTTATAATAATTATATTTATAGTAGAAATGATTTTATTAATTTTTTTCATGAAAATATTTAATTATTATATTTTCCATGAAAATATGATTATATATTATTTAACTAATATATGAAACGATTATAGAATTATTATAATAACTATTTTATTATATGAATTTATTTTAGATTAGTTAAGTTAATTATTTTAACTTAATTAATAATGTTATATATGCAAGATAAGTCAGATATGGAATCAAACCATAATTTTGGATTTTTGATCAAGGAATGAGAATAATAATATTATATTATTATTTGTCAGTGTTATAAATATGTATGTTATGTGTGTAAGGTTAATGTGTGGAAAAGTTTTATTATAACTTGACAAAACCATAGTGTTACTGATAAACCCTAGTTTGGAAGTCAAATGAGACTTTAAAATATGTCTAGTAATTATATTATGTGATTAATGACATTTATTATAATATTATATTTATTTCAGTGCTATAAACATGTACTGAATCTACGTATTGTTAATGGTTGGTCAATTATAGTAATTAAGTAAACCGTAATTATTGACTAGAAACCCTAATTGTAAATTAAAAACCCTAATTTCTAATTTAAAACCCTAATTGCTAAAGTGGAAACCCTAATTATTATTTCAGTAAATTATGATGTTAATTAAGAAACCTTAATTCATAATTTGGGGAACCCTAATAATATCAAAAAAACCCTAAGTATTTTTAAAACCCTAATTTTCTATTAAAAACCCTAATTTTAATTAAGTGAGTTCTAATTAAAATTTTATTAAACTTTGAACTTAATTTTTCAAACCTTAGAAACTATTTGGGAAACCTTAAAGTATAAAATCTATTGATTAAACACTAGATTCAAGTTGCATGGACAAGAATACCCTTAATTGCTTTGTTAGTTTACTAAAATAACATTTTTGGATTTATTTAATACGATAGCTTGCTTGCCAATCTTGCCATATTTTGGGTTGTTCACCAACCCTAGATATCCCATGTGCCAAAATCTTTTCATATCAGCCAAGTAAATCAGCCATATACATTTCACCATCATTTATATAGATCAAGAGAGCGAGAGAGAAAAAAATGTCTATTATTAGCTCTTTTATTCTCCAACACCCAACCAAACTCTCTCAAGCTCAAACCCACAAAAACATTTGCTATATCAGTCACAAAATTAGGCCCCACGAATTCCATTAACAGAACAATAGCCAAGAATCAAAGCTTGTTCGTAGAAGGTATAAACCCTAACCCTAGAATCTGATCTTTAATTTTATTTTAGATGTTAGTTTTTTGTGTTAAACATGTTGATTATAGTGTTATTAAGTGATCTGGGTTGATAGATGTTAGATCCATAACATTTATAGGCTCAGATCTAGTGTTTTTCAAAATTTGGAAAAAATTTAAACTGTGTTCTGACAATGAATGACAGAGGCCGTCTCTGTCTGTTTATGATTTTGTGTGTTTTATGTTTTGGACTGGTAGTCTGCTATGAGATCTTTGATCTGAGACTGGATTCATGCATAAATCATTAATACAATACAAGTTATTAGTGGTCAAAGGCCGTTGACCGGCCATGACCAGACTGATCAGGGTAACCCAGATTGTTACCTAGAAACGCCTGACAAGAAATATTTGAGCTCGTATCTTGCACATGTTTGATGATTCGTTATGTTTGTTGTAACTAAGTTGTAGTTTGGTAGATTACCTTTAGAGTCATGCTTTTATATCACCTAAACATCAAACAGGTGGATCATAGTGGCTGGTCAAAGTAGGTAGGATGAACATGATTTCAGTTTTTTGGGTAACCCAGAAAACGTATGAATGTTATCTCTGACAAGGTTTGACCAGCCTCGATCATTCATTTGTGTTGTTTTTATGATGATCTGATGATATGTTATTGTTCCTTGTCATATACTCTATAAGTGCGAACCATTAGAACGAACATAGCAAGCCCAGAACGGTTGAATCAGGGCTTGGAAAGTAGGTGCCTCGACTGTTCTTTAGTTCTTGAAAACCCAGAAAATGAAGAATAGTTCTGACAACAATTTTGGAGGTCAAGATCTTTTTGTTATGAAGTGTAATGGACATGAAACGAGTTGGTGATTGTAGTATTACATTAATACTACAATCCTAACAAAATTATAAGCCCAGAATCGTTATGGTCTAATAATTATGATTAGTCAAACTAGCTAAGTTGAAAACTGTCCATGAATTTCTGGGTTTCATCAAGAACATGAAGAACACCTATAGCGACGGTTCTGTCGCTATAGGCAGTCTTTAGCAACACTTAATTTTTGAAAACTATTATTTTATTAAATAATTAGAGAAAATTAGTTTTAAATTATTAAATATAAAATAAATTACTAAAAATTATTTTAAAGCCCAAAAATTAGTTTTTAATAATTTTGAAAATATTTAATATTTTTAGAATACTAATGGTAATTAATTTATTTAGTTATTATATTAAATAAATTATTTCAAAATGATTTTAAAACTTGAAAAATCATTTAAAATTATATTATGGTATAAGAAAATAGTTTAAGTTATTTTTAATTAATTTTAATATTTTGTGATGAATTTTAATCATCTTGGGATGACCATTCCTGGTGATTAGATGAACACTAATTGACGTGCCTAATTAAGAACTGATTATGAAAGTGTTTGATCAGGTAGTAACGGTAAAGGTGTTTAAGGAAATCCCAATCCCAACTGACAAGGAAGAGTGCGAGTTGCTCGAGGAATCTACACGTGTCATGTTCAGGGATTGCAAAGAGGATAGTGGTCTCAAGGCATTAGTTGAGGATAGAAAGTCAAATTCATTATCCAACATGCAAGTGAACGGGCATGCAATACAACAATGTTGGTGTTGCGCAATAAATAATCATCATGCTGCTGTTCACCCAACTGATTCGGGATGAAAAGGGAAGTAGTTAGGCTGAACGACTAAAATCAGGCACTAATTGGGAGGCAACCCAATCTTTAGTTTATTTTTCGTATTTTCATTCATAATTGATACAATATAGTTTTTATTAAGTTATTAGGTAGTAGCATATAATAAAAGTCTTTTTATCTCTCCACAATACTCTAGTTTATCAAAATGTTCACTAATGTTCATGTTTCATGTCTTGCAGGATGGAAAAGGAACATTGAAGTAGCTTAGCATGAGGCAAAAGTGAAAAAAATAGAAGAACTTAGCAGTAGCTATGCCCGTCGGGGCGGGTTATTTTGGCCTTACACCCCCCGCCGGGGCGGGGGTCCTCTACAAAAACTAACAAAAGCTAGGCCCGCCGGGGCGAGGGTCCTGTAACTCAACAGACTGATGCGGCAGTTATGTAGCCTCTTCCCAATTCTAATACCCCACTACTTCATCCATTAGTCTTATTCCTCAACCCTCATAACTCCAACAACCACCCACTTCTACCCCAATAGTTCCAACACTCCATTACTACTCCCCACCTCTTCAATCCACCAATAGAAATCATCCTACTACCTCTATATATTACCACATCCTCTACCATAATTCTCACACAAATTGAATTGGGCATTCATAGAAAGACTTGAGAGCTATTGTAGGTTAAATTGATAAGTTTGGGGGAAAGCTACGGTGATACACGCATTCGAGAGCACATGGCTTCACAACCAACATCGAAACGCCAAAGGGGAGAGATTTCAAGGCCATCATAACCAACCCGGAACTTTGATCGCCGAAAATTTGTAAGTATCATTGCCGCCGACCGGTATGAGTACATGCTCACCAAAGCTCTTACACCGGAGCGGGGATTGGCACCGGATCCTAATGATGGGGAGATGATGCCTCAAATCTATCAAAAGGGGTGGACTAAATTCACCGAAGAGCCGGAACCCGCTGTGGTCAATATTGTCAAGGAATTCTATGCAAACGCTAAAGATAAAGCTCCATTCAACGCGTTTGTGAGGGGTCGTTTGGATCCGTTCAGTGTCGATGCAATCAACGCCTACTATCAACTGTGGGTACCTCGCCATTGCGAATATGCTCATCTATGAGATTCTAATCCGGACTATGAGGCAATATTCAATGAGATGACTAAGCCGGGAACAACATGGGCCAACGGTCGGAAGGGAGGCACAATGTTCCATAGCAAGGACCTCAATCGATATGGAAAAATTTGGTACGCATTCCTATGCGCTAAACTATACCCGTCCCAACATACCTCTGACATTACCAAAGAGAAGGCGTTACTATTTTACGTGGAATTTTTTTGGGCGGCTTGCCACACCCAGCACTAATATGTGGGTTGTGTCGTCAAGCAGGGGTGAGATGGTCCGACGATGAGCCCACACAGATGCCACTTGCATTGCTAGACTCCAAAATGATAGCACGATAATCTGTATGGGCAGGGGGCGAGTCACATCCTCGTGGACTGGGATTTATTTTTTCATTGGATTCAGAGGACGAAGTTGATGCTATAGCAACGTCGGAGGATGATGATGAAGCTATAAGAGATCAAGGGGCCGAGCAGGTACCGTAGATCGAGGAACTATCTAGTCCTCAGTTCCTTGATTTTTGAAATCAAATAAATGCGCAAAACAAGGTAGCACGTTGGGAGATGCGGTGACTCGCTTTGAGGCAAGATCACATGTTTGATGTTATGAGTGCATCTTTCGCCGCACTCAACACAACCCTACAGAGCTTCAACCCGGTGGCCCAATTTCCATATCGCTGACTCGTGCTAATCTTTGAGGTTTTCCAAAAGTGATTCGCATAAAGAAGATCAACAACCACCTCCTCAGACTTAAGCGATAGCAGGGAAGTCCTCACGTACTTAATTTTGATAATTCATCCAACGAGGACATTTTATTACTTAAGTTTGGGGCATTTAAATTCATTTTTGCATGCATATGTAGTACTTAGGTTTAAATTTGTCATCTTAATTCCAGTTTTGTATGGTAATTAGGATTTATAATGTTGTATATAGGTTAGGTGCATACATAGTAGCTTAGGTTATTTTTGTTATTGCATTGTGTTTAATTATGTTATGATCGCATTTTGTTTGTTATCTAAAAAAAATAATAAATTAGTTAAATATTGTGTTTGCATATGTCCAACAGTGTTGTATTTCATGTTATTTTTGGGCCAATGATGAGATTGATAACAAGTTAACCAATACAACGTTGATTATTAGAATTGTGATACAATTTCTGATATGAATCGAATCTTGCGCTCGTTTGAACTTGGTATAAAAAGGTTAGCACAATTAATAACATCTTTGTTGACTGGTCAGTTCAAACTGATACATAATTAGCTTCTAAATGATAATGGTAGAGTAAATGAGAAAATGACAAGGATAGGCAGTAAAGGCAAAAATTATGCAAGAATCTAAGTTTGGGGGATTATATGTGGGGTACATAAGCTTTATAAAAAAAAGTGTATATATCGTGACTAGTCTTGTTTCGGGGCATTTGTTACTTGAGCAAGTACGCCCGAGGGGATTGTCTTTACACCTAGTGCCCTAAGGTCTTTTATGGTCTGGGAGTCGTTGGTTGAAAGCTCGCTAATGGGTAGCACTATTAGCCTAATGGAATTGGACATTGCACAGTCATGATTAAAAAAAATGAATAAAACGGGAAAAGAGCAAAAAGTCCCCGTGGAAAAAAAAAGAAGAAAAAAAGAAAAGAAAAAAAGAAACTATATATAAATAAAGTATAAGCGCCCTATGTGAACCCTTGAAAATAGTAATTTCTTAGTTCTAGTGGAACTTGTCTATCTTTGGAATTTTTAAGTTTGCACTGTAGGATTCCTTCTAAGAAATTGATTATGTATTAAATTTAAGTCCATAGCAGTTATCATGGATGTTGATCACACACGCAAACTATATCAGTGGTGATGGGTTAAGATTTGAGGATAGAAATGGAGTTGTGGATTTGTTTTGATATTTAATATTGTAGAGTTGCTTGTTGTCTCTAAGGTAGATGAGATAATCTTGATTCTGCGATACTGTTGGGTTTGAAAGCATTTAAATACTCATTTCACCTTGTTGCATTGCATAACATGTAGTTGTTTTATGCTCGAGGACTAACACGGTTTAAGTTTGGGGGATTTTGATAAGTGGATTTAATATACACGAATCGGTGTCCATTTCATGCTTATTTGTTGCTATTTTCTTATGTTATTAATTTTTATACTTGTTTTGTATTCTTTTATGTGTAGGATGGTTGTTGCGATATTCAACGAGGATTCAGAGTCATTCGGAATCATTTAGAGTTAATTCGGTGCAATCTTGGAAGAAGTCATGAAGCAACAGTCACCATTTAGCATAATAAACCCCCGTCGGGGCAGGACTATTTGCCTTGTATACCCCCGCCGGGGTGGGGGGTCTTCAATCAAGTTAAGCAAAATGGTAGCCTGCCGGGGCGGGCTCTTTTAAGGCATAGACCCCCGCCGGGGCGGGGGGTCTCGACTGCTATAGACTTATGTTTTACTTGAAACTCTTTTGGAACATGTACGTTAAGCATTTGGAATGTTCATGGACTCTACTTGATGGAGAATTTCGGCTGGGACTTGTGCGTTAGACCTCTATTTCTCAATTAATAACGAATTCAACGAGGACAATGGGACATTACGAAGATCAAATCCAGTTTTTCATAGCAAAGCGTTGGAGGAGTATTTCAAGGAGATTTTCGAGGCGATTGCAATTCTAGGCTACTTGAAGGGTGTTGTTCAATATTCTTCTTCTTAGGCTATTAATTGTAATCGAAAGAATGTTTTCTATGATTTATTTAGTAGTTATTTCATTTATGATGAACTAATTGACTTTTTAGGCTTATGATGGATCTTTGAATGAATCGATGATTTTGTAAACTTTGATTTCTAGTTCAATAATCTATTTCCAGTTTATCTATATTAATTTGAGCTTGAATTTATGAATTGCCTGATCAATAATTCTTTGTGGATTTATATGGAATCGAGAGAGGATATTCGAATCTAGACTTAGTTAATATAACATGTGTTCATGAATTTTGTGAATATCAGAATCTTGATGAATATTAAGGTAGAGATATGCTTGACATCGCATATAAACGGATAAAGAACTTAATCTTCAACCTTTTTTAATTTTAATTCACATAGAGATATAGTGAGTTTGTTGATTAAGGTGTTTAAATTGTTCCTATCTTAATTGTGGATTTAAGTTAAGACGGTATTAGTGCATCGAGTGGTGGTTAATACTACATTTGTGTTCTTGATTAATAAACTGGGATAGTGAATTGAATTGGAATAAAGGTGTTAAAATCAAAGTGAAGGTTAAGGTGAAATCATAAGTCTAATTCTCCATTAATTGTGTGAAATTCCAGATTTTGATATTTGTGATTGGTTTGTGGTAGTTTATTTATTCTTTAATTTAGTTTCTTAATTTATAATCATTGAGTTGATTAGTTTTATAAAATTAGGATTAACCTACCACGCTCAAGATGTCTTGGGAAATGTTCCAAGAATTATTCAACGACAAGTACTTTCTCGAAAGTATTCGTCATACGAAGGAGGTAGAATTCATCAAGCTAGAGCAAAACAAAATGATCGTGTCACAATATGAGGCTAAGTTTGCGGAGTTATCCCGGTTTGCATCCCATTTGGTTGATAATGAGGAGAGAATGACGCGAATGTTTCTACAAGCTTTAAAACCTGAAATACGTTAATACCTCATTTCTCACAAACTTTGCTTGTATTCCGATGTTGTGAATAGGGCTCAGATATTGGAGCGTGATAATGAGTCAACCCAACCAAGAGAGAGCAGCCGAAAAATCAATAATACTAGTGGTATCAGTCATCAAAGGGGTGACAACAAACGTGGAGAAAATCAACAAGTCAGAAATGGTAACCACTTCGATGGTAATCATGGCAAAGATAATAGAAGTGAAAATTTCAAGAAGAGAAGGTTCAACAATGATGGAAAGACAGCAGCACCAACACCCATTTTTAAGGAAGAAGAACGACCACTGATCGTATGCTTCAAATGCGGAGGGGAGGAACACATCACTCCAAACTGCATGATGCAACCCAAAGCATGTTACAATTGCGGAAGAGAAGGTCACCTAGCCTGATTTTGTCGTGTAGTGAAGTAAAGTCCAGCTGCGATGGAGGCACCAAAGATCGTCCCAGGTAAGCTAATTATAAACTCTTGCAAAATCTATACTTTATTTGATACCGGTTCTACCCATTCTTTTATTTCTCCTACTCGCGCTCAACGTTTAAATTTAACTCCGAAGAAATTAGACTTTGACTTATCTGTTGAAACTCCGTTGGGAGAAACCTTCATTATATCCACTGTTTATAAATCTTGTTTGATTCAAATCGACATCCTCATGTTACCTATCGATCTTATCTCTTTGAAAATACTTGTATTTGATGTGATTATAGGTATTGATTGTTTAACTACTGTGACAACCGAGATTTTGTAATTTAATTTTAATATTTATTGGATCAAATAAATATTTTTTGATTATTTAATTATTAGATTAAATAATTAATTGATTAAGTTGTGGTAGATTAATTTAATTATATGTGTTATATTTATTAAATTAATGTGGAGAATTTTATTCGAAATACGTAATTATGTGAGCTTATTGAATTAAAAGAAATATTTAATAAGCCTAATATTATTTTAATTAATTTAATAATTAATTAGCTTAATTAATAATTGAGATAATTGATAAATGAGAAAATTAATTATATGAGTATGTGAATTAAATGAGAAATTATTATATTTTATTTAAATTAAATTAAACAAGATGTTTGATTTATTATTTAATCAAGTGTGACATTATTAAATTATAGTATAAAAGATCTATTAAATTAAACGGTTATGATTGTTATGAATAGCCAAACAAGGCCTTAGTGGGGGTTGGGAGCAGTTAGCCCATGATTGGGTAATTGACCACCACCGCGCCAGTTCTTATACGCATCAGGCGTATTATTGTTTTTTCACGTATGCTAAGTTTAATTAAAAGTTGAGAGCTCAGAGAGAATTCAGAAGAATTGTGGGAGAAACTCTGTGATTGAAGTAGTATCTGGAAAATGAATTTTCATCTCTACTCATCCACGCTTTGGGTAATCTCTTCAACCCAAATTCTATTTTACGTCATTAAAGTTTTCATAAAAATGACTTTCAATTTTTCTGTTAAAATGTTTATAGTTGGAAAGATCAATAATTATGTGTTTATATATGTGTTAAGATGTTTTTATAACGTGATGTGCTATATATTATGGTTCCATAACATCAGTTTTATGAAAATACGTCGTATATTATTGCTACAAAATTATAGATTATAGAAATATGGCTATATGGCCCTTACACGTAAATTTAATATGTTAAACATATATTGTCTCATAAGTTTTACACTTTTATATAATTATGTATGTTAAAACAAAGAAAACAAACTTCGAATGGACAGATTTGGTGTTATAACGAACCTGTGGTGTTAATTTTATGTTTTATGTTCATAACCTTCAAGAACAAAGAAATTACATGTTTTGATTCTGTAAATTACGTGATTTAACTAGTTAAAATCATGCTAGAAGGGTTGAGTAGTAGTTCTAAGTGTATTACAGTGTTTGGGTATGTCTAATTTCGTGTAAGAATAAGTTAATTGGGTGTTTTGGCCATGTTCTACAATTTTTCGCAAATTACAGTTCATGTATCGTTCACACTCATACTTGGCAATGCAACATGAGCACAAGACTCATACCATGAAGGTGATTGTCATTGTCGAAGCAATACGTTGGCATATGCCTTGTGTAGAGAATAGACTATATGGTGGTAGCATATGGCCACTCGCAGTTTGTTCAAGAATGAGCATTTAGTGGTTTTAATTTTAAGGACTGTAATTGCAACCTAATTTAATAAACATAAAAATGTGTTAGTCATACAATGTGGTAATTAAATAGATCCTTAACATGTTAATAACACAATTATGTGTGAATTGAATTATTGAATCCATAATTAGCTTATTATTCGTGTAGTGTGATATTATGTGAAAATAAGCGTGAAAATTTGACTAAGTATATTCATAACCAGAGGTAAGACCAAAGAATGAACGTGTGATGACTAGTTACGTTATAATTGACCAGTATTGTGAATGTAAATGGTATGTAGGATTAAATTAAGGAACGAGTATAATTAACGTGTAATCTACGCACGAGGCAAGATTCCTAACCCTACTCGTTATCATTATATGAGTTTATAAGTTTATCTCTTTACATCGAGCAAATTCTCATTATTATTGATCAAGGCCATTTTGTTATATTAAAGTATATTAATCTTTCAAAGTATGATTCTGTTATACAATATTTATTCTATTGTATACCTATTGAGATTGTTATTTGATTTAAATTCTTAGTTACTGCTGAGCCTTGTTAGACTAGCGAACCTTTAATGATTCGACTAGTCCATAGTTGATGAGCGTTCTAAATTTCAGAACCCTTGTTGAATTATCCAAACCAAACTTCCTTTGGTGTGGACTCTAATGTCAAACTGAGATGAACAACTCTGTATAGGGGATTACTTATGCGTTAGCGTTAAGATATTGTGCACAGTATGGTACTAAGGGCTGATCCCCCTAAGTACGAGAAGAAAAGTCCATAGTCTTATGACTGTTAAAGGTTTCAAGTATAAACACTTGACAACCTAGGACATAGTTCAAGGTCTTATGACCCTCAGAAGTTGTTTTGTTTCTTGTTATTCATTCTTGATTCAAAAGCTGAGTTTTCCTATTTCAGAAGTCTTTGATTTATTTGCATGTTATTATTCATTTGTCATATTGTTATACTTGTGGGCAATCGTGCTCACTCTTGCGTAATAATAACATTGCAGTTAAGAACGAAAGATCTGACGAGTCTTCCACTAGTAAAGGCAAGGGTAAGGTTAACAAATGAAGAAAACTTGTTGTTAATATGTATTTAAATTTCAGACTTGATGTTGTCTAAGACATTTTATTTGTTTATGATTTTCGCACAAATGTTTAAGGTTAGAATGACCTGGGATTGTATTTATTATGCAGATGATGTAACTGTAACAACCCGGAGAATCCGGATTGTTCAAAATTTAAGATTAAAGAATTAATTATTAATAAAAATGATTTTTTATTAATATTATTCTGTGCTATGTGTTTATTAATCGTTCTATAAAATAGAATGATTATTAATCGGGAGGATTCTGGCTATGAGCTAGATTGAACGAGTAAGAATTTTCAAGACAAAAATAAAAATTTTCCAGGAACAGAATATTTCCGGGGGAAAAGATGAAATAGGCACTATTCACCTGACGAAACCTAAGGGTTAGGGTTTGAATAACCTAAGCCTTTTTGAGAGTTCGGTATGTCGAAATGACATTCTGTCGAAAGATTTGACGATAATTTATCGTGAAAAGTTAAGTAAGCTGATAAAAGTTGTTTTCGAAAAACGTGCAAAAATAGGATAAAATAAAAATGATGAAAAGTACTGTTATGTACTTTTCACTCGTTTAACTACGTTAGGGAAAAACGTGAAGGAAAACGCTTAACGCCAAAAAGTGTTTTTCAGCTTTTTAGAAATACGAAGAATACGTAAAAGTTAATCGGTAAAGGAAAGACGAAATATCTAAAAATATTTGGATTCTGAGAATCGTAGTTTTTAAAACTGTCGGACGAAACCCAAAAGATGGAACTAAGAAACTTAAGGGCTAGGAAAACATGAGGGCTAAGTTAACTTAGTCCTTAAGCCTTAAATACTAAGGAGGTTAGGGAGGGCGAAATGACTATTTTGCCCCTAGCTTTGAAAATCTATAAATAGGAAGCTTAAGCTCATTTGTTTGGATTCTTGAAAATCCTACACTTTGAGAGAGAGAGAGAGAGAGAGAGAGAGTTCGGATGGGAGGAAGAAGAGAAAAGGAAGAGGAAAAGTTGGCTCGTGAGAAAACTTTGTCCGACGGAAAGGATAAAGGTAATCCGAAACCTTTTCTCTTAGAAATTTTCTTTAAGTTTCTATGTTCAAAAACATATATTAATAAGAATAAGAAGTAAATAATGTTAGGAATGAATTCATATCGTTGAAATAGTAAGAAAATGAAAAAATAAGAATTAGAAGTTTATTTAATAAATTTCTTAAGGAAGTATAAGATTCTTAAGGATTTTGAGCGATCCAAATGAATCTTATGAATTAGTAGGTTAAATAAGTAAGGAATGATGTTCTATAACATCAAATTCCAAGAAAAAGTGAAATTGTAATCCAAAATATCGATTAAAAATGAAGAACACGAAGAATACGAAGAACGTTGTTGATGGACAAATTTAAAACCATCATAGAATAATTGTTGTTGATGGAAAAGTTTAAAACTATCGCGTATAAGTTAAATGTTGACTACTTGGTTAGGAACGGTAGAAACGTTCATGAAGAACGGATTAAAATGGAGCTATAACGAAGTTATGGCGAAAATTTTGTAAAAGACGAACGAGAATTAGAAAGTTAGTAAATGAACCCGAACGTGTAGGGTTTCATAAGAATGTAAGAGAACGTATAAAATGTGAGTCGTGGACTCAAGAACGAATGAGTTTTGACTTCGGATGACCGAATTACGGAAGAACGAACGAAGAACGTTGAAAATGTAAACACGAAGGAAGAGTGAAGATTATGCCAATTGAAAAGCTTATTAACGGATTCAGAATGAAGTTCTATCCATGGGTAATCAAAGTACGTAAGATAAGGAAGAAAATGGCTTTAGGACAACCACGTTTCGAGTTATAATGAAGAAGTTTTGAGATCAGAAAGTAAGCATCTCAAAATGAAGTTAACACTTAGAAAAAAAATTCGAGAAGAAGGGCTTGGCGCATGGCTGCCAGCCATGCCATGCCTTATGAGTAGTATTGCGGTGCTAGGCTGGAGAGCCAAAGATCTGCTAACTGTGTGCAAACATGAGTCTTAGTGAAGAAGAGTGGTCATGGTGGCGGAGCAGGCAATGCCCGAAATGAGATTTTCTTTGCTTTCAAGTATCTTGGGGATGTGCAAGAAAGAAATAAGAACATATTGTTCAACTAATGTAACACTTAATCAAGTGTTTTAAACCTTTAATGAAGGTTAAACAAAAAGATTAAACAAGATTAAAAGACAAAAATTGTAGATGCGAGTTACGGATTCGATGTCCGGGGACCGTAGTCGCAATAAACAAACGTGAGGGATTGCTATGATTGTGATTCCCTAGACTTTGAGTGACGAAAGTAATGAATAACATTTCAATGTTATGTGGTGGTAATGAGAGATAAGTGTAAAGCGTTTAGACGCTATGAATGCAACGTTGTTGCGATGAACAATCGGTCTTAGCGTACAATGATCTGTATGGCTTCGACATTAAGAAGGAATAATGAACATGGGGTTCATGGGATGGATAACGATCGAAAGCAATTAAAACCTTGAGTAACGGTTGAATGAGAGATTAAGAGATGAACAACGTGAAACTTGAATACGTAAACAGTCCTCGTAAATTGTTTTCATGTTGGACGAACGTTCTAAGTATACCCTGGTTGTATGACGTAGACGTTGACGAAGGTAGTAAGTAAGATATGAATTATCAAGAAAGCCGTATCGAACGATAATAAGATTAATGAAAGCCGAATGTGAGTCGGATAAAGAATGATTCCCAAGGTATGGTAATTACTTGTCAGAAAGCCAAAAGGAATAAGAAATTGACTTAATGAACATTATAGTTAATAGTTCTGTATAAGTTAAGATCAATTTAGGTTCAAGTAAAATCGTAACCTTTGATGATTGGCATATGGGATCTGGGCTAAACAATTCCTTCAGAGAGCGAAGGTATATACGAAACTAGCAACCGATCTAACCCACTGTGATGGCATGTAGATGAGACGGGAACTTGTTTGTTGGTTGTTTGTGGGAAACCACTCAGAGTACCATATGGACTACCAGCAGAGAAGCGATGTGTGCTGAGTCCTAGAAAAGTTATAAGAAGAAGATAATAATGTAAATCATCAAAGATGATGAATGTATTGAGTAAGACATCTCCGTATGTCATGAAGCCGTAGAACGGTAAAGGAAGTTGTCGCGTAAACTTAGTTTATAAGAATGCGAACCCTAAGAAGTAAAGTTAAATAAACCAATGCATAAGTCAAATATATATGACTAATTGGTGTATGTGTTATTTTTCTTATGTGCTACATAGGAATGTGAATGAGCAGTTCAGCGTAAGCTGTTGCTCTGCGTAAGGCAAGTTTCCTAACTTCATTCATATTTTAAATGACTGCTAGTTTCTAAAACTTCTCAGATGTTGAACTTGAGAAGTTCTGTCTATGTGTGAATGTGCGATATTTGTACAAGGTGGTTGAATGTTTGAGGCCTTGTGCCACAATGTGAACACTTTGGTGTTTTTATGATATGAACTATTCTGTGACTGAACTGTTCAATATGAGCATGTTCTATTTATACATGAACCGTTATTGTTAAGTCTGGGCTATTGATTCTAGCTAGACGGAGTGTGTATGAAAGATAGTATAGAATGAAAGTATTTCAAAGTGAATATGACTAATGTTTTAAAGTGATAGGAATCGAGATTATTCCTATTGTTCAAGCTGCTTCATAATCTTTGTTCTGTTATCGAAGTTCCAAAGGAATGTTAAACTCTTGAAGTTGTATGTTCAACTGCTATGAATTGCTGAGCAATTGAATCCTCACAATTGCTTTAAATGAAAAACATTTTCAGCGAACGATGTTTAGACGAATTTAAGGATTCCATAAAGATCAAGCTGGCGGTATCCAGATGAAGTGTCATTCAGAATGTGAATGAGCGATAAGATCAAGTGAAGACTTGTAATATAGAAAGAAGAAAATTAAACTATAGACTAGTTTAATGAACTGTTATGTATCCTTGGTGGCGGATAAAAGTCACTCTTGTATGATGAAAGGAATAATGTATTTATCATTATTTGTAATGAGAAAGGTTATAAGTTCTTAGAACCTGGGAATTTAGAATGTATGTTATTATATTTCAGTATATAATGATGTATGTTTGGAAGAAGATGGGATCGTGACGTACGAAATCCGGGTGTGAAGATAGACCGGATTTCGGGGCGTTACAGGTTGGTATCAAAGCTGATAGGTTATAAATCTTAGATATGAGTACCTAAGACTATAATCATAGAGAGAAGGATAAGAAGATCACCACGTGATCATAGTAAATCGTAATAATGAGATGATACATTAAGCGATGGATGATTTATAGCTAATGCTATGAATGAATGGTACTACGAAGTAGTACGGGAAGAAGAACTCAGATTGAGTTGTAAAGGATAACATATGAATTAAAGAAAATTCATATTAAGTAAAGAGAAAGTTAGAAGTTCTAAGATTTCGATTGAGGACTTATGTGATAGCTGAGTAGTACGAACCTTCGAATTGGAGGGGGTTTGTGATTACTTCGTTATTACAGTGATAATCATTGGAATAGTATGTCGTGCTATCAATATGTATATGACGAGAAGGTGAATCTTTTCTCAGGTATATATTTGATAGGTAGAGAATGATAAAATAGGTGCGGGTTCTTAAAACTCATACTTATGAAAAGTTTATGACTCATAGTTATATGCTATGTTTCTGAGCCCTAAGCATATGGATAGTCCTTGATTTGTTCTTAGATTACATATTGCGAAGATAAGTTCTTAAACACATATGGTTGTGGAAAGTTCCTAAACACATAAAGTGTGGTAAGTTGATGAACTATACTAAGGTATAGGAATGTTTAGACTAAAAGTAAGTATTTTCAGTAGACTTAGCATTGAAGGTGCTAGAGAAGATTAAGTATTGTCGCAAGTAAGACAATGAAGGAAGATGGAGAATAGGATATTCGAAGTCATCTAGCTATGCTAGATTTCGAAGTTTCTTGAAATCGTGCTGATGTACGCGTTTTGAAAATGAAAGAATTAGTTCAATTTTTGGAACCAATGGATTTTAAAAGAACTATTCTTGGTATGTCTATGCTAATTGTTCAACTGATGCGAAATTGATTTGAAATATCAAAATGAATTTTATATCATCAGTGCATTTGATGCAAAGATCGTAAAAGGATTGAGTTATTAATGTAATTGAACCTGGTGTTGGATTTGATCTTAGGATCAACAACCCACCATGGTATGATGCATAATGATGAAGTCATAAATTGACGAAGTCCTCAATGTACTGTGAAAAGTGTGGTATCATGACGTCATAAAATATTTTGATGTATTGTAAAAGAATTTAAAGAATTGGTCGATGTTAAGTGAGTTGACTTGACGAATGTTTGAAGTTGATGTCCAATTGATTGGTATGGTTTAAGCTACTTGATTTGGCTAAGACGAATGGTATGTCATGATTAAAAGAAAATTGAGCTTTCTTTGAAGAACTTGTGCCAAACCAAATTGTTTTGGTGCAGAATCTAATGATTAAGTCTGAGGTGAACATACCCTGAAATGGGGTTATACGATGGGTTGATCACCTACGTATGGAAGAGGTAGTTTACCTTCTTGGTGATTGTAAACTGACCGTGGAAAGAAAGGATTCTGACGTCATCTTTCGTTAAACCTAGTAAGAGTTCATGGTCAATTTGACCCCTCAACAAAAGTATGAAATGTTTTAAAGGAATTCTTATATTCCTCGTTGTTCATTCTAGTTCATAATTCTTGATAAGTTGTGAAGGTGAGAGAATGTTTGAAAGATAAGAATTTCTTTGAAGAGAAGTTGAGAAGAAGAGTAAGTTAAAATTTTGAGGGCGAAATTTTTGTGAAGGAGGAGTGAATGTGATGACCCAGGAATGGGTGTGGTTTGAATAAATTCTGAGGACGGAATTTTTATAAGCGGGGAAGTGTAACAACCCGAAGAATCCGGATTGTTCAGAATTTAAGATTAAAGAATTAATTATTAATAAAATGAATTTTTATTAATATTATTATGTGCTATGTGTTTATTAATCATTCTATAACCTAAAATGATTATTAATCTGGAGGATTCTGGCTACGAGCTAGATTGAACGAGTAAGAATTTTCAAGACAAAAATAAAAATTTTCCGGGAACAAAATATGTCCGGGGGAAAAGACGAAATAGGCACTATTCACCCGATGAAACCTAAGGGTTAGAGTTTGAATAACCTAAGCCTTTCCGAGAGTTCGGTATGTCAAAATGACATTCCGTCAAAAGATTTGACGATAGTATATCGTGAAAAGTTAAGTAAGCCGATAAAAGTTTTTCTCAAAAAACGTGCAGAAATCAGATAAATTAAAAACGACGAAAAGTATTGGTATGTACTTTTCACTCGTTTAACTACGTTAGGGAAAAACGTGAAGGAAAATGCTTAACGCCAAAAAGTGTTTTTCAGCTTTTTAGAAATACGAAGAATACGTAAAAGTTAATCGGTAAAGGAAAGACGAAATATCCAAAAATATTTGGATTTTGAGAATCGCAGTTTTTAAAACTGTCGGAGGAAACCCAAAAGACGGAACTACGAAACTTAAGGGCTAAGCAAACTTGAGGGCTAAGGTAACTTAGTCCTTAAGCCTTGAATAGTAAGGAGGTTAGGGAGGGCGAAATGACTATTTTGCCTCTAGCTTTGAAAATCAATAAATAGGAAGCTTAAGCTCATTTGTTTGGATTCTTGAAAATCATACACTTTGAGAGAGAGAGAGAGAGAGAGAGTTCGGATGGGAGGAAGAAGAGAAAAGGAAAAGGAAAAGTTGGCTCGTGAGCAAACTTTGTCCGACGGAAGGAGATCAAAGGAGAAAGGTAATCCGAAACCGTTTCTCTTAGAATTTTTCTTTAAGAGTCTATGTTCAAAAATATAGATTAATAAGAATAAGAAGTAAATAATGTTAGAAATGAATTCATATGGTTAAAATAGTAAAAAAATGAAGAAATAAGAATTAGAAGTTTACTTAATAAATTTCTTAAGGAAGTATAAGATTCGTAAGGATTTTGAGCGATCCGAATGAATCTTATGAATGAGTAGGTTAAATAAGTAAGGAATGATGTTCTATAACATCTAATTCCAAGAAAAAGTGAAATCTTAATCCAAAATATCGATTAAAAATGAAGAACACGAAGAACGTTGTTAATGGACAAATTTAAAATCATCGTAGGATAATTGTTGTTGATGGACAAGTTTAAAACCATCGCGAATAAGTTAGATGCTTATTGTTTGGTTAGAATGGTAGAAACGTTCATGAAGAACGGATTAAAATGGACCTATAACGAAGTTATGGCAAAAAATTCGTAAAATATGAATGAGAATTAGAAAGTTAGTAAATGAACCTGAACGTGTAGGGTTTCATAAGAGTGTAAGAGAACGTATAAAACGTGAGTCGTGGACTCAAGAACGAATGAGTTCCGAGTTCAGATGACCGAAATACGGACGAACGAACGAAGAACATTGAAAATATAAACACGAAGGAAGAGTGAAGATTATGCCAATTGATTAGCTTGTTAACAGATTTAGAATGAATTTCTGTCCATTGGTAATCAAAGTACGTAAGATAAGGAAGAAAATGGCTTTAGAATGACCTCGTTCCGAGTTATAACGAAGAAGTTATGAGATCAGAAAGTAAGCATCTCAAAATGAAGTTAACACTTAGAAAAAAATTCATTTCAAAGATTGATCGTCATTCCAGATATCATCAGTTAAAGATTAAAACTGATGACATTCCAAAGACAACTTTCAGAACTCGGTACGTAAATTGTGAATTCCTAATCATGTCTTTTGGATTAACTAATGTTCCTGCTGCCTTTATGGATATGATGAACCGAGTATTCAAGGAATATTTATATTATTTTGTGGTTGTCTTTATTGATAACATCCTCATTTACTCCAAAAGTCGTGAATATCATGAGCAACACTTGAGGCTGATACTCCAAAAACTTCGTGAAAACAACCTTTATGCCAAGTTGAAGAAATGCGAGTCCTGGCTTGAAGAAGTAACTTTCCTTGGGCACATGATATCAAATTACGGAATATTTGTTGACCTAGCGAAGATTGAAGCAATTCAAAGATGGGAGCAACCTACGTCACTGACTGAAGTACATAGCTTTCTAGGCTTAGCTGGTTATTATCGGAGATTCGTGGAAAGATTTTCTCGAATCACCATTCTGTTAACTCAGCTGACTCGAAAAGATACGTAATTCGGTTAGAGCGAGGAATGTGAGAAGAGTTTTCAAGAACTTAAGCGGAGACTCATTTCAACACCTGTTCTAACAATACCATCTGGTATGGAGGGATTTGTCATCTACATCGATGCTTCAGGCAGAGGGTTAGGATGTGTTCTCATGCAACATGGAAAAGTCATAGCCTATGCCTCACAACAACTCAAATAATATGAGAAGAATTATCCTACTCATGATCTAGAGTTGGCAGCTGTCATTTTCGCACTAAAGATCTGGAGACATTACTTATATGGAAGGAAGGTGGAGATCTATATAGATCATAAAAGCCTCAAATATTTCTTCACCCAAAAGGAACTCAACATGCGGCAACAAAGTTGGCTCGAGCTGGTGAAAGATTACGATTATACCATTCAATACCATCTTGGAAAAGCGAATGTGGTAGCTGACGTGTTAAGTAGAAGATCATATGCGGGTACGAGTGCGATATTATCAATGCAAAGGCCTATTCGATATGACTTACAAAGGATGGAGACAGAACCAACTTTAATCGATAAAGTTAAAGCTGCTCAAACTATGGACCTGGAGCTGATACGTATGAAGAAGAAAGTGTAAGAAGGTGCTATTCAAGAAGCAAAAATAAATGAAGAAGGAATACTTCGAGTCAACTCCAGACTTTATGTTCCTAACGACCCTGATTTGAAGTATAAAATCATGATGGAGGCGCACAACACACCATTTGCAATCCATCCTGGAATTACCAAAATGTATCGTGATCTTCAACATACATTTTGGTGGAGTAATATGAAGAGAGAGATCGCGGAGTTTATCTCAAGGTGTTTAACTTATCAACGTGTCGAGGCGGAGCATCAAGTGCCAAAAGGTCCATTTCAACCACTTGAAATTTCAGAATAGAAGTGGGAGCACATTACCATGAATTTCATTACTGGTCTTCCCAAGGTTTCTCAAGGCATAGATGCAATTTGGGTCATTATTGATAGATTAACCAAGTCTGCTCATTTCTTACGTATACAAGAAACTTATTCACTTGAATGTTTTGCTCGTATTAACATAAATGAGATTGTAAGACTGCATGGTATGCCAGTATCCATTGTTTCTGATCGAGACCCAAGATTCACTTCACGGTTTTGGGTTAGTTTGTAGAAAGCTATGGGCACGAATTAACTATTTAGTTCGCTATATCACCCTCAGACGGACGGGCAGTCGGAGAGGACTATTCAAACTCTTGAAGATCTATTAAGACTTTGTGTCCTTGACTTCAAAGGAAGTTAGGACAAGTTCTTGCCATTAGTGGAATTCTCCTACAACAACAGTTATCAAGTAAGTATCGGCATGGCTCCATTCGAGGCGTTGTATAGATGCAAGTGTCATTCTCCAGTATGTTGGGACGAGATGGGTGAAGCAACGTTGTTGGGACCAGAATTGGTATGCATGACTACAGAAAAGATTCAAATGATCCGACAACGTATAAAGAGTTATGATGATCTTCATCGAAGGAACATGGAATTCAATGCTGGAGGTCAAATATTGTTACGTGTTACTCCATGGAAGGAAGTTACGAGATTTGGAAAGAGAGGAAAGCTAAATCCTCGATTCATTGGCCCATTCAAAATCCTCGATCGAGTAGGAACTGTGGCCTATAGACTTACCTTATTGTGACGCCCCCAAATCTGAGTATCTTCTAACCCGACAGATGGTGCTACATGGTACTCATAATTGTACATTCATTCTATTGAAATGACACCAAAATGTGCGTATCAATGACATTATTATTACATTAATAATATTACATCCCGTTCCCAGGTTCTAAAACTATTACATTCTTTGATCATCATACTATAATATATACAACTTAATAGTTTATTACAAGGTAAACTAATTGTTCATCTTTGTCTTGCCTTTATCCATGTCGGATCCCTCGGTTCGTTCAGTCTTAGCTGCATTCATATGGTTCAAGCAAGAGTGAGCATAACAAGCTCAACAAGTACAACAATTTCTTTTAAACGACATGCTTGAAACATAGGAATCTTATATCTTCAATAACTGGATAATAGTTATGAAGTACTATCGATAATTCAAAATAGCATTTCTTTTCATTCATAACGTTTTACAATGACAATATTCATTAAAACGCCAATTCTGGTCCAAGACCAGGAGCATTTCATAATTTCTTTGAAAAGGACAACCCGACACTAAGTCCATAAGTTCGGCATATCTTACGAGCACTTCTGGGTGATCAGCCCATAGTACTCTATGTTGATCAACACTACATCCTTTAAACATGTATACGTTTAAGTTTTGGCAACCTCGCGTGCCCATCGAATAATCGATGAAAATACATTTGTTTATTCATACTCAGGCTTACCTTGAATCCGTACCAAACAATTGGCGTAGGATAGCATTAGCAATTCTATATTGAAAGACTTGTAAATAAATCAATCAACTCTTCAAGATTAGTCTAGACGAGGTAAAACTAGCATCGACCCTTTCTTTAAAATCATTCACGCATCTTATAACATGAATCACAGAAAACCTGGCTAACACGAAGGTTAGACAAGTGATAAGAAAACTTGCCTTCAGCGTCTGCTATAGTATAATAACTTTTCCTTTGAGTCTTTACAGTTTCTACAACACATAACCACATAACATACCACATTAGGTCATGAATGAACATACATGGTTCTTAATGAATCTTACCCTTCTTCTCAATCTAATCCTGTATTAGATTTGTTATTATTGGTTTCGGCTTGCCATTATATTTTACATCATTCTTACCAACCTCTTTCTCTTCTATAACTTAACTGAAATTATTTCATTAATACAACTCGTTTCGAGTTAAACATCCTTCATCACGAATTACTACCGTTCCTACGTTACTATCCGAGACTTAATCGTCATTGGTTAAGTACACTTTATTGCATATCGTTCACGTACGCGTATTACTCACCAACCTTTAGTTATAACTCTCAACTTATAGTTGTCATCATTATTGAATACAGTTCATGTTCTTATACTTTAGGTTCGTCATTTACTATTCATTAAACAACATTAAATTTCTAAAGTCATCACTATAAAAGTGATTTAGGAAAGGTCTTATCATTTTCATTAAGTAATTACTTGTCCCATACTTATTTTGCAAACCATTAGGTTCACAAACATCTTGGTAAACAAAATTCCACTGTCAGCGCCGCGGCACGGCATCCCTTTACTATAGTGGCGTTGCGGCGCCACTCTTTAGTACCTGACCCTACTGTACACGGTGTTGTGGCACTAGTGTTATAACTGGAGTTGACGTTGCGGCGCGAAACTCTAGTATCCAACCTCTTCGCTCTCATGGCTGTGGTATGGTTCATAAAGCTTCATGCGAGGCTGCGGCATGAGACTTGATCTAGAAAAATTTGACAGACAAATTTTTATGTGAGATTCCCGTGCTCATAACTTCTTCGTTATAAGTCCGAATTAGCTTGTTCAAAAGCCTACGGTTCAAAAATTACATACTCTACGCATTCATGTAAGAATTTTATCTATTTGACTTCGTTAGCAAAAAATTAACCTTTTAGTCCATTTTTAATGAAAACGGTAAACGTTCGTGAACGTTTAACGCTCGTTTCTTTGTTCTAAGTCAAAATTCGGTCATTCTCGAGTCGGCAATTCTATAATGCCAAATAAGACTTGTCTCCATTGAAAACTAATGTTTCCAAACTCAATATTAAAATTCAACTTCCAGTACAAGATTTTCACGAATTCGACGTTTATCGTTTAAACTCGTGAATTTCGCCTTAACTTCATTTCGTATAATATGTTCATCGTTTCAAATGGATTCTAACCATCATATTAACATCTTAAAATACATACTTCATTAACTTATAAACATGCTAAGTTATTACTTGTTCTTCATTAGTCTATAACTTGTAAAAGTATGAACTACTTATGAATTCACTTTGCATGACTTTATTATAGCTTAAATCTTTTAACCATTATCCTTGCTTCTTATTATCATACAACCTTATTATTTCAACATAAGACAAGTTCCTACAAGTTCTTCCTTGTTTCATAACTTATATGATTTCGAATAGCTTATTCATGACTTATACGGCTTAAATCCATTAATCAATCATTCTTATCATTCCATAGCATACATGTTCTACCACTACCCTCTTCTCTAACCATGGAAGACAAAGAGAATTATGGTTTAAGAATTTCTTACCCTTGAATATCACTTGGTTAATCTTTGATCTCCTTCTTGCTTCTTGAAATATGAAAGACTAGCTTTCTAGCTTTTCTAGCTTATTCCCACTTATTCTCTCTAACCAATAAGCTATAAGTTATTGGATTAAAATCTAACAACTAACAAATGAACTAGCAAGCTTCCTATTTATAGAAAATCCTAATTAAGGGCTTAATGGTCAATAAGCTATTCCACCACCTTAATCACCTCCTTACTATTCCAAGCTTAAGCACTAAGTTAACTTGGCCTCCACACTCTTTGCTTGGCCATCACAATATTTATCCAATACTTGGGCATCACATTTACTTAATCATTAAGTATACTTGTTAATCATAAAACTTAGCCTTTAAGTTTACTTGTTAAGCACAACTTTTATCTTTTGCTTCCTCATCACATTTCTTAGCCATTAAGTCTACTTGATCATTAAGTTTACTTGTTCATCACACAAAGTTCTTGGTCACCAATTCACCCATGTGATCATGGGTTGCCCCATGGTTCACCCTAACCCATTGGATTAATAGCTTGGGCTTAAGGTTTAATTAACCTAACTTATACATTGGGCTTACAATTAAACTAACACTTGGGCTTGTTAATTACTTCATATTGGACGTAACCATTTCCACCCTTGGGCTTAACCATTCCTATACTTGGGCTTGTACAATTCCTAACAACTCCTACAAACCATTACATATGGCTTAAAGCCTTAGAACGTATAATTTACGTATTAATCTCATATTCTAACTTGTATACTTATTCATGTACGACATTTCATCATTCATACATAATCGTATAATACCTCGTATCATACTCATATTCATTACTCCGTACAATAACTATATATTATACGAACATCGCTTTAATTCATCATACACATTTCATTTCCTTCTCGAAAATCACTTTTCCTAATCGTTAGGTTTTAAGTCCGTAGGCGAAAAACTATGTTTGCCATTACTGAAATATTATTGGATATTCTATCTCACCTCGATATTCTATCATTACGTATTTCTCGAAAGTTCAAAAATAATTCTCGAGCAAAAATGTGTGAATAGTGTTTTTCAAAAAAATTCTCGGAAAGTTTTTATTTTCGTCTTGGAAATTCAAACACTTTAATTCTACCACGTAGCAAAAATACTTCGACGTTCTGACATATCTAGGTCATAGAATGACCTTCAATTAGCTTACTCCCATAAATAATTAATTAAATTCATTTAATTCACATAATCAAAATAAAAATTTAATTCTCAAAATCCAAATTTTTTGGGGCGTTACACTTACCGCCAAGTATGTCTCGTGTTCATAACATTTTTCACATATTTATGTTACGTAAATATATGGAAGACCGAATCACATTATTGATTTAGAATCGGACGAGATAGCGGAAGATTTAACGTATGAAGAGGTACCTGTTAAAATCTTGAATAAGAAGGAACATATTCTACGCTCCAAGGTTATACCTCAAGTCAAAGTTTTGTTGAGAAACCACGATATTGAAGAAATGACCTGGGAGTTAGAATCCGAAATGAAATCAAGGTATCCTCACCTCTTCGACATACCAGATACGTACACCAATTTTAAGGACAAAATTTCATAAGAATGGGAGGTTGTAAGACCCCAGCTTTTATGAATAAGGATTAATTTTCTCGAAATATCTTTTTGAATAATAAGGTGTGGATTTGATATAATGTTATAGTTGTAGGTAATATTTACAAATTTTGCAAAGTAAGCAAGTTGTCATAAAATATTCGATTGGTCAGGGAATATTCATTTTAACACGGAATATTCGTATGACGGCACAATCATTGGTAGACCCCACAACGAAATTATTGTCGGACTTAGAAAATGACAGAAATATCTTTTTATAAAAATAACGGCAAAAGTTTTACTGTTAACTGTCGAAATACCCGATGATAAAAGTATAGTAATACGGGTGGTTGCATAGTAGCACACGGTATTGATTATTGATGATTATGTTAGAAGTCACTCAGTTATGTTGGAAGAATGCATATTGTGATTTGATGTTTAATGTAAATACTCTTGATTTTGTGTAAAGTCTTTCAAGAAATATATGTACAAGGACTTAGTGTCAGATCAAAATTATTGGGTTGATCTTAGCCTTTAGTGTTCAGTTGTATAGGTAAAGAGATCAAATCTGTTAGGTTGATCTATGGCTAGAAAGAAATAAATAGGGTAGTAGTCTATCCGGCTGATCAACCAAAATGTAGAAGCTAAGGAAAGATTGTAGTGCTGAAGTTATCGTAGTGTATCTGCATTGAGGGCCTCTCAAGGAATCGTAGAGTGGTCCAGATGTTTGCCGAGCTAACTCAAAGATCGTAGTGTGCTCTCGGAAACGCGGAGTCGACAAGACGAGCAAGTACTGATCGTAGTGTTAAAGGATCGTAGTGTGGAAAGTCTTGAAAGAAATCGCAGTGTTCTATTAGAAGTATGACAAGACTCCACGATATGGATCGTAGAGTGTCATCTCTCTTATGTCAGTAGGATAGAAATCTATCTTCTGTTTAAAGATTTATTCCAACAATTGAGGAATGGGTTTTAAACGTTGAATCTCTCACTAGTCCCAATGGTACAAAAATATCCTTAGTATTGATCAAAAGAAACGTAGTCTAGAAGCTAAGAAAAGGACCATAGGGAAGAGGAAAACACCTTTTCAGGTGTTAGGTGAGAAAGCAGTCTGCCGTGTCAGTGGGCCAGAAGGCAAGTCAGAAGATATGTAGAAATGTCTCATTCAAAGCTCATAAATGTTAAACGCATTTAATGATTCATCAGAGGACTTCAATGGATAGATTTTAAGGATCTCATATATACAGGATACAGACTAATAAGAGAAAAAAAAGCACTGAACAAAAAGAAAAACTCAACGCTCAACTCTATGATCTAAGAAAAAGGAAAAGCTTGCTCAGCTATTCAGTTCTTTCGAACAAGCGCTTACTAGCAACTGGATAGCATCAACCACGATCTAAAAAAACATTCAATCATCTGAAGTAAGAGTTCTAGGTCTGAAGGACTTGAAGAGTTCTAAGTGAACTATGAGATACCAAGTTTCTGAACTTGAAGAGTTCTAAAGTGAACTAAGAAGTACCTAGACTGCTGGTCTAGAAGGAATCTGTGAGATTCAAGAAGTGTAACAGAAATCCTTAGTGGATTTCCTACTCAAGGAGTAGAAGAGTGGACTAGGAGCTTTTAATGCTCTGAACCACTTAAAACTATTGTGTTCATATAACTGCTATAACTACAATATCTGCTATAACTGTCATAACTGCCTTAATTTCATTAACTCAAGATACATATAAAAGAAAGATTTTCTCATACTCATTCCGTTGTGCATTGATTACTATCAACTTAACAAGAATAAAAGAAAAAGTTTTTATTATCTATTCAACCCCCCTCCCTTCTAGATATCTAACGTGCCTACTGGAAACTAACAATTGGTATCAAAGCAGGTTCTATAATATAGCCTACAAAGCTTGAGTAGATCCAATGGCACACTTACCAAGCGAATCTAAGACTGGAAGAGGCAGCAAGCCACCAATGTGCAATAAAGATAAATTCGCTAACTGGAAGGTTAGGATGCAAGCATACATGGATTCAATAGGTGAAGATCTATTTGAAACTGTTCAAAATGGGCCCTACGTTCCTACAAAGCTTGCACCAAATACAGATGACCCAAACAGAGTACAGATCAAGGTCAAAGAAGAATGGACAGAGAACGAGAAGAGAGTTGTTCAGTTTGACAAGAAGGCCAAGAACATCCTATGTCAATCATTAGAAGATGATCTATTTGAAAATGTGGTCAACTGCAAAATAGCAAAGGAAGTTTGGGAAGCACTGCTCATTATACATGAAGGAACGAAAGAATTCAGAGAAAACAAACAATCTCTCCTGACTCAATAATATGAGATGTTTGCTCACGTTCAATGTCTTGCTCAACTCTCTACGAGCCTATGGAATGATCTATCCAAATAAAGATCTAATCATAAAGTTCATGAGAGCTTTACCAAGCAAGTGGGATGCCAAAACCACTTCCATAAGAGAATCAAAAATGACTGTTCAACAGTTATATGGCAATCTCCTCACCTACGAACTGGAGCTGACCCAACGAGCAAAAATGTTATTTGAAGGAAGAAAGAAGGATAAAGGGGTTCCTCTCAAAGTAACTGAAAATATCTCCAAGGTCAACACTGAAGTTGATTATGACAATGAGGAAGATGGTGATGAGGATTTGGCAATTGCTCTTGGCTGTTGTAGTTGTTGACTTTCTTTGGCTTGCTGGTTCTGCCTTGTCGAATGAATCTTCGTAGTCTTATGCTACAACTGCAAGAAACCTGGTCACTTCATTGCCAACTGCAACAAACCTCTCATAGAAGAACTCAAGAAGAGATCACATGCAAAGAAGGAATACAAAGGCAACAAGAGGCCACAAAAGAAAGACAAAGGTCTTGTAGCTGGAGGATCGTGGAGTAACTTTGACAACGATTCAACTCCTGAATCTGGAGATGATGAGGATCCTCAAATAGCTAATCTCTGCCTGATGGCCAAGAATGCAAAGGACAAACAAAACGTCAGCATTCATGAAGTAAGTATTGATGAGGTATTTGACTTCAACTCTCCTGATGTAGATATTAACGATCTTAGAACTTCACTGCACGGCATAACATCTGATCTGCATCAATACATGAAGTGGTTTAGAGTTCTGTCTAAGGATTATTCACTTCTTCAAAAGGAGAAAGAAAAAGTTCAAGAAGAACTGGAAACAACCCTTCTCAATACTAATTCCTTCTCTGAGCTTGAAGCTGAGAATAAGCTCTTGAGACAAACAAGTGAGCTCAATGCAAAATGAGAGTCTAGTCTAACCTCAAAAATTGAGGATCTAGAAATGACCATCTCAACATGGAATAAATCCCCTTCATCCATGGACTCATTAATCTCTAATCAGAGAAATATCTCTGATAGAACAAGACTAGGCTTTGGGGGATCTATATGTTAACACTAGTAATGCCTCAGGCTTTAGTAGAGGCATTATATTTGTGAAATCCTTACAAAATGATGAGCCTATCAAACCTTGCCCAACTAACTCAATTCATATTCCCAGAAGTAAGGGATCTCACGCTGGTCTACGTTTCAGAAAAGAGAAAAGTAATCTAGCTACTACTCATCAACCTCGAAGGATAGTAAAGTCATATAAAATCAACTCTACTAACCAACCAGGAAGACATAGTAGAAGTAAGATATACTCTCCTAAATTAATGAAACAATAGAACACATGGAAAAGGGGATATCAGCCTAGCAGGTGGATGACCAGTAACCCACAAAAGTCCAAATGGAGGAAGACCTTTCATACACACATATACCTACATGCATCATATCAAATACTTTGAGTGCCACAGAGTTGGTCACAAGGCTGCTAGTTGTCATTATAACTCCATGCACGAAAGACCCAAAATCAAGCAGATTTGGGTCCCCAAGGGTACTAACATAGTAGTACCCATGCAAATATGGGTACCAAAATGAAGGTTCAATGTTACCTCAGGAAAGGAGCTCTGCGAACACAACCTGGTATCTGGATAGTCGATGTTCAAGGCACATGACTGGGAACAAAGCTCTTCTAACTAACTTCATAGAGAAGGAGGGTCCCTCGGTCATATTTGGAGATAATGGCACTGACAAAACAAGAGGCTATGGATCAGCAGGAAATAGTGCAGTATCATTCAGTAAAGTGGCCTATGTGGAAGGACTACAGCACAACCTTCTAAGCATTAGCCAACTCTGTGATAAGGGGCATCAAGTAACATTCATCAACAATCAATGTCAAGTCCGAGATCTGAAGACATCTGCAGTAAAGCTAACCGAAACAAGAGAAGGAAATGTCTACACAGTAAATCTTGGACAACTAAGCTCAGACGAGACAATATGCTTTCTGGCTAAAGCATGTAAAGAAATGAGCTGGCTATGGCATCGAAGATTATCTCATCTCAACTTCAAAAGTATGTCCAAATTGGCATCAGAAGATCTTGTTGCAGGACTGCCAAAGTTCAACTTCATTAAAGAAAGGTCTTGCAATGCCTGTCAACTTGGGAAGCAGACCAGAAGTACATTCAAGAGTAAAACTGTCAACTCAATTAACAAGCCTTTGCAGCTGTTACACATGGATCTTTTTGGCCCAATTCCAATAACAAGCCTTGGAGGAAAAAGATACTCCCTGGTCGTAGTCGATGACTTCACCAGATTCACTTGGGTATTCTTTCTAACCTCAAAAGATGAGATAAGCTCCCAGCTGATCAAAATGTTCAAGCTTATGATGAACGAGAAAGGAGAGACGATCAAGGTTATAAGAAGTGATCTTGGTAGAGAATTTGACTTCTCTGAGATGGACCAGTTTTGTTCTGACAATGGCATCAGTCACAACTTCTCAGCTCCACGAACTCCTCAACAAAACGAGGTTACTGAAAGAAAGAACAAAACATTAATAGAGGCTGGAAGAACTCTACTAGCATCAGCTCATCTTCCAGAGTACTTCTGTGCAGAAGCAATCAACACTACATGCTATACTTAGAACAGATCACTTATACACTCTACGATTAAGAAGACTCCCTATGAACTGTGGAAAGGAAGAAAACCTAATGTTAGCTATTTTCATATTTTCGGGTGTACATGCTACATTCTCAACAATGGAAAACAATACCTGACAAAGTTTCAACCAAAATCAGACAAAGGAATCTTCCTCGGATATGCCATAGATAGCAAGGCCTACAGAGTGTTCAACAAGAAGACACTGAGTGTAGAAGTCTCGATTCACATCATCTTTGATGAAACATACTCAGTCAAAACTGTGCTCCAAGACACTATGACTAGCAGTTCATACACTACGAACGAGATCGTCGAGCCCAACACTACGATCATAGTGTCTGATAATGAAGTCGTTGAGCAAGAGAATGAGATCGTAGAGAGGCCTATACCAGACAATGAATCTTCACATCAAGAAGAAGAAGTAGATCTTGAAGATCTGAGACAAGAAGGCTTAAGAACGGATGTTCCAACAGGAAGCAGATGGGCAAGAGATCACACTCAAGATCTAATCATTGGAGATCAAAATGCAAGAATCAAAACAAGAGCTGCTACTCAAAATGAATGTTTCTATCTAAGCTTCCTATCTCAAATGGAACCAAAGAAGATAAAAGATGCTATGGAAGATTCTAGCTGGATAGAGGCCATGCAGGAAGAACTTAATCAGTTCGAAAGAAGCAAAATATGGAGATTGGTACCAAGACCAAAGAACCACCCTGTTATTGGAACCAAATGGGTATTCAGAAACAAGATGGATGAAGATGGAGTAATCACCAGAAATAAGGCAAGACTAGTGGCTAAGGGTTACTCTCAAGAAGAAGGCATTGACTATGACGAGACATTTTCACCTGTTGCCAGACTAGAAGCCATCAGAATATTCCTTGCCTTTCCTGCTCACATGAAGTTCAAGGTCTTCCAAATGGATGTCAAAAGTGCATTCTTAAATGGTGAACTTCAAGAAGAAGTCTACGTAGAGCAGACTCCAGGTTTTATTAATCCACTTCTTTCTAATTATGTCTTTAGATTAGACAAAGCCTTATATGGTCTCAAACAAGCACCTAGAGCATGGTATGAAACACTGACTAACTTTCTTATTGAAAATAGATTTACTAGAGGTAGAGTAGATACTACATTATTCCTTAGAAAGCATAAAGATAAGGTCATATTACTTCAAATATATGTTGATGACATTATCTTTGGCTCTACTGATGAAAAGTTGTGCAAAAGATTCTCCAAGCTTATGCAGAGCAAATTTGAAATGAGCATGATGGGTGAGCTGAACTTCTTTCTTGGACTACAAGTAAAGCAGACTGATGAAGGAATTTTCATAAACCAAGCCAAATACATTAAAGACTTGATCAAGAAGTATGGCATGGAATCAGCCTCTCCCATGAAAACCCCAATTGCTTCTGCTACCAAGCTTGACAAAGATGAAAAAGGTAAAAGTATTGATATAACTCAATACAGAGGTATGATTGGCTCTATTTTATATCTTACTGCCAGTAGATCAGATACAATGTTTGCAACATGCATTTGTGCTAGATTTCAGGCATGTCCTAAAGAATCTCATTTAACTACTGTAAAGAGGATTTTCAGGTACCTCAAGGGTACACCTCACTTGGGGCTTTAGTATCCCAAGGAATCCTCATTTGAGTTATTAGGATACACAGATGCTGATTTTGCAGGCTGTAAAATAGATAGAAAAAGTTCCAGTGGCACTTGTCAACTGCTAGGTAATAGACTGGTGTCCTAGTTTAGCAAGAAACAAAACTCAAAGATCTACTTCAACCGCAGGTTTGAATATATCGTCATTTGGCGATTTCTTTGCATGAGATCCTATGGATGAAAAAAAATCGCCTAGCAGATTATGGGTTTGAATTCAAATCTATACCTATTCATTGTGACAACACAAGTGCAATTGCTATAACTCATAATCCTGTCATACATTCTAGGACAAAGCATATAGAAATTAGATATCACTTCATTAGGGATCATGTACAAAATGGAAATATTTCTTTACAATACATCCCTACTGAAAATCAACTTGCTGATGTTTTTACAAAACCTCTAGATGAATCCAGATTCAACAAATTGATAAGTGAGCTAGGCATGCTTAACTTTCAAACATGAAATATCGTGTTTTAGTTTGTGCTAACCATACAGATTTAGAGGATGTGTTCGAAATCAAAGACATGATCGAAGGAAGTCCACGATCGTAGAGCCAAAGTACATAAAACTCAATGAACGCTGAACAAAATCAACGATCGTAGTATAGACTCAACGATAGCAGAGCTACATCAACAAAGAAAAAGGAGCACCCTATGATGATCAAGCATAAATCAAAGCATTCTTTCTGATAAGTACCTCAGGGACAAACCTAACCCTTGCTTCATTTAAGAGGTTGGCCCTTCCTGAGTTACCTTTATAAGAAGAATGTTAAGTTAAAAAGATTTATCACAAGGACCAGTTTAGACTCTATGATTGCCAGCCCAAACACGATGATCATAGTTCAGACTCAACAAGTGCAGATTAAACTCGACGATTGCTGAACAGACTTAACGATGGATGAACAGACTCGGCGATTTCAAAAACCATCTCAACGATCATAGTCCTCCTGAAAAAAACATTAGCTCAGATTCGCTAAGGGCAATTCAGTACAATCCTTCTCTGACAGATTCGTAGAGCCAAGAAAAATTCGACACCTGTCCCACTAAGCTAAATAGAGAGAAGGAAGTTACAAGTACGAATTCAAATCGTCTTTTTAAGTTCAAAAGATCATCTCCCTCTCATCCTCTCTCAAGCAGAAACCCTAAGTCAGTAGCAAGCTCTGTAAACCTCACTTTCTACAAAGAAATCAATGGCAACTTCCAATGTTATTTCAGGCTACAGACTATGTTTCGACGAGTTCAAAACTGCTGAACCCCAATTTCACAAAACTCTGTCTCTACTAAAGAAGGCAGGCCTCGAAGAAGCTTTGGGTATGAATACATTGATCTACCTAAAGTTGGTTAAGGAGTTCTACAATAATGGTGTGTTTGAAAACAACATTATCACTGCAAGAGTCAATAATACTGAAATCAAACTGAAGGCTGAGGATATTAACCTAGCCCTAGGTCTCAAGTCAGAAGGGTACCTGTCCATAGAAGGGATAGATTTTCACAAGGGTCTCAAGAAGATGCATCACAGGAAGTCACCATCTGTTAAAGGATACAAAAAGAAGGAATTCCCACAAAGGTATGAGTTTCTTGCCGATATTGTTGGAAAATGCATATGCTGTAAAAGCTCAGGTCATGACTCTGTAAATGAGGTACAACTAAAACTCATGACTTCCATATGCTATAAAATACAACTAAACTATGGGGCTATATTACTTGAATGGATTGGGAAATGGATGAGCAACTCAAAGAAAACCAAGAGCTCACAGAAGATGCTCTACGGACGATTCATCAGTATTATCCTGCAGGCTGCTCTTGGTGACCTAATTGAAGATGATGAAGGTGAAACCATAAATCCAAATCGATGAATGACCCAGCAGCTATTTGAAAACTGGAAAAGAAATCTAGCTGAAAATGTGAAGATGACATCTGAATCAAGTGGTCGAACTGGTGAGGTAAAGGGAATGGGAATTGCAGGGAATATGTCTGTTGTCAAAGAAACTGAGGAAGAAGAAGAAGAAGCCAACAAGGGAGAACCCATTGCATTAATCAGAAAAAGCAAAGGGAAAAGGAAAGCCAAATCAACAGAAGAGCCTCAAGGATCCTCCACCAACAAACATGTAGAGTCCTCAGATATTGAGACTCTTAGAACTCTAAGAAGAAAGGAACAGCAAGCTGAGGCTGAAGAAGACAGAGCAACCATATCACAGCTGCTGAAGATGAGTAAGACCAGCCACAAGAGTAAGAAGCCATCAGCCTCTTCGATCATCGAGTCTTCTCCGATCGTAAAGAATAGACCAAACAAGGGAGCAGCTGTCTTGGATAGTTTGAAGGACACAACTGAAGAAAGTCTTGAGGCTATAGCATAGCCTAAAAAGCCAAGGAGGAAACTTGTCAAGAAGTATATTCTTGCCTATAAAGAAGTGCTAAGAAGGGAAGCAAAAGAACTGAATGATAAAAAGAAACCAACAAGTAAATGTCAGGAAGTCATGGGTCCTGCTGAGGGGGAGATCCCTGAAGATCTCACGATAGAGGATACACCCATTGAAGGGAAGATGCCTGAAGATCTTCCACCAGAGGATGCTCTAGTTGAGGGGGAGCTATTGACATTTCAACAAAATGATCAAGCTGAGGGGGATGATTATGACACCTCAATTGCTGAAAAGGAAGTTCCTGGAGGAGTTAATGAAGAACCAGTGCAAGCACATCCTAAAGCAATTGATATAATGGAATCCTCAACCGAGAGCAGAGAAGAGAATGAAGATGATGAAGTCAAAATCATTGCAGAAGGCATAGATGGATACAGAAGATACAACTATGAGCAATTATTTGCGTATCTTCCTATGATGTCCTTCCACCGGGCCCAAATTCTGAACTCTTGGGATCACATGCTCCAGAGTTTCAAAGAATACCCAGCTATGTCTGTACTGGCCAATGGATTTCCAAGGAAACTCAAATTTTCTAAGAAGCTTCTCACCGACAATTCCTCCTCACAAGACAAACTTGAGGTACTATCCATTCCAACTATTTTCAGAACCAATCATTTGCCATCAGCCTCATTCAATCAAATTTGTGAAATCCCACAATGGCTGCAAGTGATTCTCCATCCCCAAAACCAATTTCCAGTTACAGGGTCCCAAAATCCTATAACTGAGGAACCAAATATAACCAACCCCATAAGGCTACCAAATTCTATCCTCTCTACGATTACTAACTCTAGCCCTTTGGTAGACTGTACACCTCACATCGTAGAATCACCAAGCTTCACCGTCCAAACCCAGGCCCCCCCCTTCAGAAATTTCCTCCTCATCTAGAAATGAATGCTTCAATCTTGAACTTGCTCTCTGCTCACTGAAAGAACAATTCAACAATACACCACCTTCCTCCTCAAAATTTCCCCAACTGGATGAAATTCTTTCAGAATTGTCCACAAAGGCTGATCTATCAGCCATGTCTGCGAAAATGGTCAAGGAACTGGACGAGAGTCTTGAAGATCATACTGCACTAATACAGCTGAGACTAACATCCATGATCAATGCTGCAAACAACCTTCCAAGCTCCCTGAGCTCTGAACTATCTAAAACACTCAAAGAGATTATCAAAGAAATGCTACAAAGAATAAAAGATAGGGATGATATTCACTTCCTCGCATCTAAAAGACATCGGGATGCTGTCTTAATTCTACAGAAAACTGAAGAACTTCAGAACCAGCAGATTATACAAAGCATTCAAAATCTTCAGACTGCTATCAAAGAATTTCAATAATTCTATGTCAGCAGCGGCCAACAAACAGACAACATTCTTTCCATCCTTCAGCAAAGAGAAGCTAGGTCTGAAGCTCTAATCGAAGAAAATAGAGAAGACATTGCTCAGACCAAGAGTCAGCTCAACGAGCTTGTCCAAGGAGTTGCTTGCCTCTCCGACGACATTCGAACCCTTGATGCTGACATAAAGGGGGAGAATAAAGACAAAGGAGATCGGGAAGGTTAGGGAGGCAAGGGCAGAGGCAGAGGACAATTCCAACGATTCCAAACTCAAGGTATGAGGAACCCTCCTGCAAGGCAAATCTCTCAGCAGACTCCATGATCAAGCTATCAGACTCAATGATCTGATCAGCGGGAAGTTTTGGTAGCTCAACCTTTAAGGAGTCTAGGGCCAACTACTAGCTCACATGAACTAACTTCAACAGGCCTAAGAATGCCAATTGGAGATCCGACATTCATAAATAGGCAAGACCACAATCCAAGATTAAGCCCTAGTGAACTCGAAGATTTATCCAGGAGAGATGAAGCAAGCAGAAAAAGGAGAGCAGAGGAAAAGGCAAACCCCCCGAGGAGCAAAAGGCCAAGGAAATAGAGATAAGTTGAATTTCAATTCTTATTGATGTAATTAATCTCAAATGTAACATCTATCTTCATACATCAATAAATTCATGCTTATTCTCTAGAAATTTTAGCTGCTCACTGAAATACTAAGTCATGTTTATTTTTTTTTGCAACTGCATATAGAATTTAATAATCATGACAACAAATCTCCTTGTTATGTCAACATCAAATAGGGGGAGATTGTTGGAAGAATGCATATTGTGATTTGATATTTAATGTAAATACGCTTGATTTTGTGTAAAGTCCTTCAAGGAATATATGTACAAGGACTTAGTGTCAGATCAAAATTGTTAGGTTGATCTTAGCCTTCAGTGTTCACTTGTATAGGTAAAGAGATCAAATGTGTTAGGTTGATCTATGGCTAGAAAGAAATAAATAGGCTAGTAGTCTATCCGGCTGATCAACCAAAATGTAGAAGCTAAGGCAAGATCGTAGTGCTGAAGTGATCGTAGTGTATCTGCATTGAGGGCCTCTCAAGGAATCGTAAGTGGTCCAGACGTTTGCCGAGCTAACTCAAAGATCGTAGTGTGCTCTCGGAAATGCAGAGTCGACAAGACGAGCAAGTACTGATCGTAGTGTTAAAGGATCGTAGTGTGGAAAGTCTTGAAAGAAATTGCAGTGTTCTATTAGAAGTATGACAAGACTCCACGATATGGATCGTAGAGTGTCATCTCTCTTATGTCAGCAGGATCGAAATCTATCTTCTCTTTAAAGATTTATTCCAACAATTGAGGAATGGGTTTTAAACGTTGAAGCTCTCACCAGTCCCAACGGTACAAAAATATCCTTAGTATTGATCAAAAGAAACGTAGTCAAGAAGCTAAGAAAAGGACCATGGGGCAGAGGAAACCACCTTTTCAGGTGTTTGGTGAGAAAGTAGTCTGCCGTGTCAGTGGGCCAGAAGGCAAGTTAGAGGATATGCAGAAATGTCTCATTCAAAGCTCATAAATGTCAAATGCATTTAATGCTTCAATAGAGGACTTCAACGGATAGATTTTAAGGATCTCATATATACAGGATAAAGACTAATAAGTGAAAAAAAAGCACTGAACAAAAAGAAAAACTCAACGCTCAACTCTACGATCTGAGAAAAAGGAAAAGTTTGCTCAGCTATTCATTTTTTTCGAACAAGCATTTACTAGCAACTGGGTAGCATCAACCACGATCTAAAAAAATATTCAATCATCTAAAGTAAGAGTTCCAGGTCTGAAGGACTTGAAGAGTTCTAAGTGAACTGTGAGATACCAAGTTGCTGAACTTGAAGAGTTCTAAAGTGAACTAAGAAGTACCTAGACTGCTGGTCTAGAAGGAATCTGTGAGATTCAAGAAGTGTAACAGACATCCTTAGTGGATTTCCTACTCAAGGAGTAGAAGAGTGGACTAGGAGCTTTTAATGCTCTGAACCACTTAAAACTATTGTGTTCATATAACTACAATATCTGCTATAACTGTCATAACTGCCTTAATTTCATTAACTCAAGATACATATAAAAGAAAGATTTTCTCATACTCATTCTATTGTGCATTGATTACTATCAACTTAACAAGAATAAAAGAAAAAGTTTTTATTATCTATTCAACCCCCCCCCCTTCTAGATATCCAACGTGCCTACTGGGAACTAACAATTTATACTCAATTATTGCCACAGTAATTGCTGCATAGTATCTCACATTATTGATTCAATTATTGTCACAGTATTTTCTGCACAATATTTTATATTATTAAATCAATAATTGAGACGACAAAGTTATTCATATTATTATTTGCATTATTGACACTATTTAGAAATTCTGTCAAAGAAAGGGGTTTGATCACCTAATTGCACGCCAATAGGGAGAAATCCTCATCGGAAAGTCTCTTCTTTCGTGGGAATGATCTAGTTGTTAATATTACAAGTTATAAATGATGAATAATTGTTGTTCAAAAATGTGTTTCGTGAAGCCAAGTAAGTTGAGATAAATAGAGGGGGTTTTAATGAAGTATTTGTGTGACACCCCCAAATCTGGGTACTCCATTCCCACATAATTTGGTGCTCACTATCCAAAATCATTACATCTAACTACCCATCATAAAGGATAAAGACATAATTTAAATAACTTAAACAATAATCTTTCCTATTAAAGGGTTTCATCATCTCAAAAATAATTCCTATGTAATCTAACCTTAAATTTATTACATCAGTTTGCGGAATACATCATAAAATAAAACAAGTCTGGTAACATAAAACATTGAAATAAATTTCTCATGAATCTTCAACACTTGGACATTTTCCCTTTTCTTTGCTAGTAGATGGCTCATCAACATTCTCCACTTTAGCTGCAGTGTTAATTGCAAGAGTGAGCAAACAAATGCTCACTGATATAGAAAGTAGTAATGATAATAACATGAGAATGAACAACGAATGCTTGAACAATAATGAACTTGATCTATAAATCAAAAATAGAAAACATGTTCGAACTTTAATATCCGAGGTTCTTAAGACCACGAACTATGTCCCTGGTACTTAGGTATTATTACCCAACCTTAACAGTAATTTAGACTATACAGAACCTTCTTAACGTACTTAGGGGGATCAACCCTTTGTACCATGTATTGTGCACAAACATCTAAACGTTAGACATACAAAATCACCTATAATTAGCTTATTAGTGTTTCTATAATTTTAGAACACTATTCAATTATAGATTAATTCAATCAATAAAGGTTTGTTTACTACTTGATGGTTTAATACTACAATTAAGATTTGAACAAGGTTATCAAAGTCAAGGACCGAATAACAATAATGTATAATTAGATACATATGATAGACATGCAAAGTACTATATTCAAAGAATTAGAACAATCTCACTTGAAATAATGTATTAGAACAATATATGCCTCAAATAATAATAAGGAAAGTGAAACTCACTCGATGTAACAAATTAGGTTAAAAGAGCTTGTACAAACATACGCAAGATAGATTAGGCTTGCTCAATTTTAGGAACTTGTACAATAATAATTTAGTAATGGAAACTTGCATTCAATATGAAAAGAATGAAGTTGGAAAGCTTGTTCAATTGTAAAGAGGTAAGGTTTAGAAACTTGCCTTGTATGTAAGCTACATAAGTATAATAATCGCCAATTACCCTACATATAACATTGAAATCGCAGGAACAATTATTTGTATGAATATTAACTTTAGGGGTTTAAACCTTCATTTAGGTCACAACCTTAACCTAACATCTAAACATGTTGGTTAACACCTTTAACGAATTTGTAATCCCGCAATAAACCACATAAACCTTATCATTTATATTTAACTCTTAAAAGCATTCCATTTGGTTCATTACATAGATTAATTAAACAACCACTTAAAATTTTTACATTTTATATTACATCACATCAAAATCTATTATTATAGTTTCTATTATGATTTAACATCATTAACATGCTTACTTAGCTAACATAAGTCCATAAATCAAAACCGCAAATAAAGTGGACTTCACCGACTCGGACTGAGGTATGGCGCAATTGCCCATGGCGATACTACGCTGCTTTTGGCCTTAGCACCAAAGAAATTCTTATTTGGTGCACATCTGAGAACGTAAACGCAGACAACAAGATTCCATTTTTAGCCCTACTAACATGAATTTCACCCTCAAGACAGTGAAATTACCACATCCAATTGATATAAAACTAACACAAACATGTTTCCTCGCATATTCATTGACTTAGAACAATTAAACATCAAATTAAACTAATTTAATTCCTTAAATTTTATGTTTTCATATAAAAATTCAATTTTTGTCAACTTTAGCGAATTCGATCACCACGAATTCGTTTCTTAACCAATTGACACGATTCGAACTATGCCGCTTTCATTTCTTAACCTATTAACATAATCTAATAACAAATTATAGATTATAACGCATATAGAGGATCAAATTTTGAACTTTCTAATGTCATATCATATGAAGATATCACTGCTATTTCAATTCCCTCCTACAATCCAATTTTACATGTTTGGTTATTCCAATAACACTCAAATATGGTGACTAACAGTTTCTACCAAACTATATGTACACATATATACAATCATCCAACGTGACTTAATAGTTTACAGAAAATTTTCACAAAGAACTCAAAACATAAAAATTAGAACTACAATATACTTAATCCTTGTTTATTGAAGCAATTGATATGTAGTGGCTTCAATTTCTTCCACAGAAAAACCCTCAATATCTTAGTAACTCTCTCAGTGTTTTTCTCTCTTCTTCTAAGCTCTCTCTCTCTCTCTCAACTATGCTCTTCAGCCTTAGGAGAAAAAATAAGACGCAAAAGAAAAAAATAAACTGACATGGCTTAACTCTCCCACATTCTCTTTTAGTTAAAAAAAAACAATGCGCCTTCATCAGTTAAGTTAGACCAAAGGTCACAAGATCTTGTTTGGCTATACACCCACTCCCCCAACTAGATTATTTTTATATTATTATATTATATAGTTTCATGTGTCACACCTTTAGTTAATTTAAATAATTTATAATAACAATAATTAATAATAATTATAATCTAATTATAATTATACTTATAATTAATAAATAATTATAAATCTAATTTAATTAATAAATTAGAAACATCACTCTATTTAATTTATTTATTTCCTTTAATATTAAGCAATTCATTTAATTTAATTATTTTCTTAAATATTAAGCAATTGATTTAATTTAATTATTTCCTTAAATTAAATCCTTCAAATAAAATTATCATTATTCAATTTAATTAACATTAATCAATTTAGTTACTAAATTAATTCACCACAATTCATCAATTATTTATTTTTCTTAATAAATAAATAATTTAAAATATTTATTTAATTCATTAAATATTTAAATTAAATTAAAAATTTCTCAATCGTTACATCCTTCCCTCCTTAAAAGTATTTTGTCCCTAAAATCACAACTCAAAAAATTTATTCGTTACATTCTTCCCTCCTTAACAAGATTGTGTCCCCAGAATCGCTATACAAGATCAAGCAAATAACTGAGGATAATTCTTCATCATAACGCTTTCAAGTTCCCACGTAGCTTCCTCAGCATTGCGATTCCTCCAGATTACCTTAATAGAAGGTATCACCTTATTCCTCAGTACTTGCTCTTTTATGTCAACAATTATAACAGGGACTTCTTCATATGACAAATCTTTCTCAAACTGTAAGGGCTCATATTATATAACATGCTTATAATCAGGTTTATATGGTCTCAATACCGAGATATAGAAAATATTATGAATATATTCCAACTCCGGAGGTAAATCTACCTCGTATGCCACTTCACCAACTCGTCGAAGTGCTTCGAAATGTCCTATAAATCTAGGGCTCAATTTCCCCTTCTTGCCAAAACGAATTTTCCCCTTCCAGGGAGACACTTTCAAGAAAACATAACTACCGACATCGAATTCTCTATTTTGTCGATGTTGATCGGCATATTTCTCCTGTCTATCTTGTGCAGCTATCAATCTCGCTCGAATAACCGTGATGATCTCGACAGTCTGTTGTACCAATTCTGGACCCAATAGCTGACGTTCACCTACCTCATCCCAGCATAACGGAGTTCTGCATTTCCTACCGTATAACGCTTCGTAAGGCGGCATGTCAATACTCGCGTGATGACTATTATTATAAGAAAATTCCACCAATGGTAGATGGTCATCCCAATTTCCCTTGAAAACCATGATACATGCTCTGAGCATATCTTATAGTATTTGGATGGTTCTCTCACTTTGTTCGTCGGTCTGAGGATGGTACGTTGTGCTTATTCTCAGCTGTGTTCCAAAGCATTCTTGTAATTGTTTCCAGAAATTAGATGTGAAACATGGATCTCTGTCTGATACAATGGACACTGGTAGACCGTGTCTTGACATAATTTCCTTCACGTACAGTTTTTTTAACTGATCTAGGGTAAATCGAAGCTTGATTAGCGACAACTGTGCCGACTTCGTCAAGCGATCGACAATCACCCAAATGGCATCGTAACCTTTATTGATTGAATTAATCGAACCTTTATTGATTAAGGCTCAAGCGATCGACAATCACCCCAATTGAGCCTAGACTTATGTCTGGAGTTAAGCGAACCCATATTGATTGAATAAAGGTTCAATTAATTCAAGCGAACGACAATCACCCCGACTAATTCAATCAATAATCTGCTTAGTCTTTGATGTTCAGCTTTAACTTTCTGACATGTTAAGTATTTTGCCACACACTCAACCACATCCCTCTTCATATTCAGGGTGAATCGAATATCTTGAGTTGTGAGCTTCACTCAGAATTTCCTCTTTAAACTCTGGTATTGGCGAAACCCAAATTCTTCCTTCGAATCGAAGTAACCCTTTCGAATCGCTTTTGAATTTGTTTTCCACACCTACACATACTCTCTGTTTTATCTTTTCGCAGTCTTCATCTTGAAGTTGTGCATTTTTCACCGTATCCATGAACGATCAATTTTTGCCTATTTGGAATAACTTTTCATCGGATTCTGTCGAATATTTAATTTTTAACTCCATGTTAGCCATTTCTGACACTAACTTCTCCTGAGCAGTTAACAACATTAACTTCTCCCATCCCTTCCTACTTAAAACATCAGCAACAACATTCTCCTTTCTAGGATGATAGAAAATCTCACAGTCATAGTCTTTGATCAACTCCAACCATCTTTTTTGTCTCATATTTAAATCTTTTTGTGTAAAGATATACTTCATACTTTTATGGTCCATATATATCTCACATCTTTCTCCATAAATATAATGTCTCCAAATTTTCATGGAAAACACCACCGCTGCCAGCTCTAAATCATGAGTCGGATACCTTTTCTCGTAATCTTTCATCTGTCACGATGCATACGCAATAACTCTACCATTTTCCATAAGCACACAACCTAGTCCTTTATGCGATGTGTCACTATATACCATAAAATTTCATGTATCATCAGGCAAAGACAACACAGGTGTTGAACTCAACCTCTTCTTCAATTCTCGAAAACTTTCCTCACACTTCTCTGTCCAAACAAACTTAACCATTTTCCTAGTTCAATTCATCAACGGATTTGCGATCTTGAAAAAGTCTTGAATAAAACGCCTATAGTAACCTGCCAAACCCAAGAAACTTCTTAATTCTGACGGTGTCTTCGGCTGATCTCAGTTTATAACAGCTTCAACTTTTGATGGATCCACCAAAATTCCGTCCTTATCAATAACGTGCCCGAGAAACTGTATACGTTCCAACCAAAATTCACCTTTTGAGAACTTAGCGTACAACTTCTCTTTTCTCAATGTCTCCAATGTCACTTTTATGTGTTCCACATGTTCCTCTTTGGTTTTGGAATATACCAATATATCATCAATAAACACCACCACAAATTTTTCCAAAAATGGTTTAAACACCCTGTTCATCAAATCCATGAATGCTGCAGGTGCATTGGTTAAACCAAATGACATAACCTAAAACTCGTAATGACCATACCGAGTTCTGAACATTGTCTTCGGTACATCCTCCGGCCTCACCTTCAACTTATGATAACCACTTCTCAAGTCTATCTTCGAAAAATATCTCGCTCCCTTCAACTGATCGAACAGGTCATTGATTCTAGGTAATGGATAATTATTTTTAATCGTGACCTTATTCAATTCTCGGTAATTAATGCAGAGTCGCATCGATCCATCTTTTTTCTTAACAAACAACACCGGTGCTCCCCATGCTGACACACTCAGCTAAATATACTTCTTGTCGAGCAATTCTTGCAACTGCACAATCAACTCTTTCATTTCTACTGGGGCCATTCTTTATGGTGCTTTAGATATCAGGGTCATTTCTGGTGAACTCGATTTGTCAATCCGGCTGAAGACCCAGCAAATCATCTGGAAATACGTCTGTAAAATCTCTTATAATCGGTATCTCTTCTAGCTTCGCTCTCTTCTTCAGGTTGTATGCCTGTTGGGATCGTGATGAGCTAATGAGTTTTCTATCGACCATCCGGGTTGTTCTACATAGTATTGGCATGGATAGAGAGAGAGACTACATCGGCTATGGTAGTATCCATAGTGCAGGGGACTAATTTCGATGATGAGGAGCCTATGGAGAAGACCGATATTCCATCGAGGAGGATTTGACTCTTTGGGTCGCCAAAGAGTTGTGATGGATTCTCCCACTATGAAAGTGCTCTTGTGATTCAAAGATTCAAAGATGATGATCTGGAGAAAAGTCTACATCGATGACCTTTGAGAGAGACCAAGGGCTAGGGCCTTGATGTTGTGACTCTTGATGGGAGACGCAACTCGTTAGAGAGAGACGAGGTCATATCAGCCAGAGATGCCTTGATTGTAGAGCGGGATACTGCTCTATCTGCCCGGGATGTAGCCGTCACAGACATTACTTTAGTGAGATCCCTTACGACTAGTATCCTTGCCGATATGAGTGCATACATTGATGAGCATCATGCCACCCTGTAGTTAGCTTCGAATCTACTAGCTCATGTAGATACCATTAGACAGGAGCATGCAGCGTTACTTCCATCTTCGGAGAGGTATGCTATGTTAGATCTGATAGTCCGCATATACACAGATCCATAGATAGACTTGTATTTTCCTACACAGACTAGCTTAGCCATTTTTTCATGTACAACACATATGTATATATCAAACAGTATTATATATGGCAGGGGAATATTTTTTGATTCACTTCCCTTTCAGTTATTCCTTGATACTTGCTTGATATTTTCATGTTTCTTTAGGGCTTGTGATCTTGATGCATTCAGAACTCATCCTTGATGCGTAGACATTGAGATGTCGCAGGACTTTAAGAATGGATCATTAATCTGTGTGTATCCATACCATCTTTGGTGTCTTGGGACTGGTTTTTGTATGTAGATGTGGAGAGGAGTGTGGCTTTTCCTCTTTGAGATTGACTGCACCACAGATGGTCGCCGATACTCTATTTAGGAGGAGCCTAGTTAATTCCATCTCTTATGGATTGGTGTTGCTCTTTGAGGCACAATGACTTAGATGGTCGTCGAATCTCCTATTTGTGAGGAGAGGTTAGGTAGTTCCATCCTTTGGTCCAAGCCAGATGAAATGTGGTGGATTAAAGTTTGATCGATGTCGGATGACAAGTATTTATATTTTGTTGGGGTTAGGCCAACCATAAATGGTCGTCTAGGTACTCTATTGAAGAGGAGATCAGTCTGTAGTTCGAACCTAGTGTAAGAGGTTCAACAACTTGAATGTGAAAGGTGTAAATGGGTGTAGAAGCTTTATTAATGAAGAAAGGTGTAGAAGTATTTTTATTATTTTTTTGTTATTGTATAGAAATGACAGAAATGTTTTTGTTGCTTTTTTTATTATGACGGGGCCATAAAGAATATGGTTGCCTACGTACTCTCGGGTATCAGGGATATCAGGTAGATGTAGTTCGCCCCTCAGGACGATTCACAGCCGAAGAGAAGTCTAAATCCCATGTGCAGGCTATACTGCGGGGAAAAGAAAGTTTGATCCCATGATTGGGACAAACAGCAGGTGTGAAAAAGTTTGATCCCATCTTCAGTACAAACTACAAGCGTAGAAAAGCTTAATCCCATCTTCAAGATAAACTGCAGGTGTGAAAAGTTCAATCCCTGGGAGGATAACCGAAATTGTATGAAAGGTTTGAAATGAGGTGAAACCAATCTGCTGGTTTGAAGTGTATGTTTCCCTGAGGGGCAGAAGAGTATTTAAACGGGTTAGAAAACCAGAATGATTGGTGATCTGATGATCCAAAGACAAGATGTTTGCTTGATGGTAACCTCAGACATAGTACCGTTTCATTGTGTCTAAGTTGATAAGCTGTGGAAATTCATCGCCATCCATTTCCTGTAGTCTGAGAGTGCCTCCTATCAATACCTCCTCGACAACAAACGGGCCTTCCTAATTAGGAGCGAATTTTCCCTTAGATTAATCTTGGTTGTCAATGATCTTCTTCAAAACCAAGTCATATTGTTTAAACTGTCGTAGCCGAACTTTTCTGTTATAGGATCTTGCGATCCTTTGCTGATATAACTGACAATGGAAGATAGCCGTGGTTTGCCTTTCATCTATCAGAGACAATTGGTGATACATGTCTTGTACCCATTAGTCTTCATCCAACTGAGCGTCCATCAACACATTGAGGAATTCCATTTCCACCTCTATGGGAAGCATTACTTCCATCCCATATGCTAATGATTAGGGGGTTGCCTTGGATTGGAAATACGCATTGAAGTTCAGAGGCTAATAAAGTCGGAGGTAAGAGGTCGAGACCATCCTTTGTGATTGGCGGATTTTTTGCATGATCTTCTTGATGTTTTTATTAGTCGCTTCAACAACACCATTCATCTTTGGATGCTAGATGACAGAGTTAAGGTGTTTGATGTGGAATTTATTGCATAGCTCCTCTATCATTTTGTTGTTGAGGTTCTTAGCATTGTCTGACACAATTACCTCTGGCTGTCCATACCGATAAACGATATTATTTCTGATGAAAGCAATGATGACTTCTTTGGTAACCTTGGGGAAGGAGGCTACTTCTACTCACTTGGTGAAGTAGTCGATCATGGTGAAGATGAATCGATGTCCATTACTAGCTTTGGGCTCGATGGGCCCGATCACGTCCATTCCCCACATTGAGAAGGCCAAAGAGAACTCATGTTGTGGAGTTCCTTGGAGGGGCATGGATAGCATTTTTATGAATTTGGCATTGATAGCACCTCTTGGCGTGATCATCACGGTCAACTTTGAGTGTAAGCCAATAACGCCATGTTCTAAGGATTTTCATAACAACTAGGGAGCCATTCATTCGTGGGCCACATACTCCACCATGGATCTCATTCATGAGATTACGAGCTTGGTCCTTGTCCAAACATCCGAGAAGACCTATTCTGCATCTCTTTTGTAGAGTGCATCTCCTCTCATGTAGAATTTCATAGCAAAGTCGATGGATCCGCCTCTTTTCAGTTAAGCTCGCCTCAACGAGTGTAGATCCATCTCGCAGATACTCCTTGATATGTTGATACCAAGGGTTGTGGATGGGAGGTAGCTCATTCAATACTTCTCCAACATAGTTCCCAAATGTTGGGGCCTTTTGCAGGGCAAATGTGATGTTTGGCATGTTTTCCTTGTCAGGTATGTGAATCAAGGAGGCCAATGTTGCTAGTGCATCCGCAAAATCATTCCTATTATGAGGAAAGTATAGAAAGGAGATTTCTTCAAACTCCAAAGCCATCTGTAAAACTTACCGATGGTAAGGACTCAAATGTAGTTCTTTGGTTTGATAGATTCCCGTGGATTGTTTGATTACCAACTCTGAATCCCCAAAGACAGTTAACCGCCTGATGCCCATTAAATAAGAAAGTTTTAGCCCCATGATACAGCCTTCTTACTCAGCTGTATTGTTCGTGCTGACAAACTACAATTTTTGGCGATATAATACTTCTCCCCCGTCTGGGATATTAGAACTACTCCAGCTCCAGAGCCTTCTATGTTAACAGCTCCATCAAAATACATTTTCCACGTATGGCATTCATCGTACTGATGGTGTTACTGAACTGCCATTACCCCTTCATCGAGGAAGTATGTTTCCAAGGGTTTGAAATCCCCTACAGGTGCGGCAGCCAGTTGATCCGCAATTCCTTGACCGTTGATAGAGTCAATTTGTTGTACGATCAACTGCCATCTGGACAGCCGACAATTCAGTATGGGCTTACTGAAGATGTACTTGAGAGGATCCACGCGGGATATGAGATGGGTTGTGTGACCATGGAGGTAATGTTGTAACCTCGTGGAAGCCCATGCTAAATCACAACAAGTCTTTTCAATAGGAGTGTACTTGTGTTCAATGCTGATGAATCTTTTGCTGAGGTAGTAGATAGCTCGTCTTTTTGTCCCAATATGCAGCCCATAGCATTGTCATTAATGGATAGGTACATGAACAGAGGAATACCATCCTTGGGAGGTACCAAAATAGGAGCGTTAATCAGTTGCTCTTTGATTGTTAGGAAGGCTTTCTGACACTCATCGTTCCATTTCATGGAGGATTTCTTCCTTAACAATTTGAAAATGGGCTCACAAATCGCTGTGAGTTAAGAAATAAACCTGTTAATGAAGTTGATTCTTCCCAAAAATCCATGTATTTCCTTCTGCAATCGAGGAATGGGCATTTCCTTGATGGTCTAGATTTTGGTGGGATCCATTTCAATCCCTTTGTGGTCGATTTAGAAACCTAACAACTTGTCTGATTTAACATACTTGGCTAGATTGAACTTCAAGTTATACTTACGTAGCCTATTGAAGAGCTTTTTGAGATGGTCTAAGTGGTCTTCCTCCCTTCGGGATTTGACAATGATGTCATCCACGTAAATCTCTCTCTCCTTATGCATTAAGTCATGGAAAAGAGCCATCATAGCTCGCTAATAGGTTGCTCCGGCATTGATGAGGTCAAATGACAACTGTAAGACCCCAACTTATTATAAATTAAATTAAATTTTCTCTATTTATTATCTTGAAATAGTAAGGAGTTAATTTAATATAATGCTTTGGTTATGGGTGAAATGTGCAAATTTTACAAAATAAGCAAGTGGTTATAAAATATTCCTTTTGTCGGGAAATATTCGTTTGGTCATGGAATATTCTTTTTGTCGGGAATATCCGTACAACGGCGTAGTCATTCGCGGGCCCCATAATAAGATAATTATCGGATGAAGAAAATGACAAAGTATAAGTTTTTATAATTAATGACGTAATGGTTACCGTTAACACTATTGGAATACCTGGTGGTTAAAATACGATGTACGCGTAGTTGCGCAAGAGAGTTTACCACACCGTATTGCACAATATAGTTGAATTATTGATTCTTATGTAAGAAGGCACTACTCAATAATTTTTATAGTAATTACTTTTCAATATTTTATTTTATTTATTCAATAATTGCTGCATTGATATTTTATATTATTGTTGTTTCAATAATTGTCACTGCACAATATTTCCCATTATCAGATCAATAATTCATATTATTTGAATAATATTTTTAGATAGCATTATTGGCAATGTCTAGAAAGTTATGTCTAAGGAGAGGTTTGGTCACCTAATTGCGGCTACCAAGATGGAGAAATCCTTATCGAAAGCCCCTCTTTCCCAGGAGCTACTTAGTTGTCATAATTGTGATTTTGTAATATTATTTGTGAATAATTAATTATGTATTTATATGATAAGAAAATATTTATTTTATAATTGATGGTTATATTTATTTTATGCGGTTATAATTGAAGGAATTAATGTTGATGTGTTTTTGTCGGAATGGAGGTATTAAAAATTAAATCACCATTCTTAAGATATATTGGGTGAGTTATAATTTTTAATCTGACCATTGGATCATTGTGATTTTTGGATATGTTATACATATATAAGTTGAGCATATGTCCACAAATTTTGAACCGTTAAAAATGAACGAATGATTTGTTATGAATTTTAAGAGGTGTCTGATTCGAAAATTAGGGTTATAATTGATTTTGGTGAAAAATTCTAGAATTGAGTGGGCCCCACTTGTGGTTGGTGAAAAAATGTGCTGAATTTTATTTCAAATGTGGTGGGTGGCAATAGTAGCAGGTAAAGCCATCAGGTAGCAGGTCAAGTCTGCTTCGGTGGGCTAACATTTTCCTATAAATAGAGGCTAATTTAGAATTGAAAATCACACTAGAAACATAAGTTTTCTCTCTTTCTCTCTATATATTATCGAGCGTATTTTGTGAGTATTTAGATACTTTGAGAGTTCTTTGTTCAAGACAAGTTTTATTCAAAGATCACTTGAGCCTTTCCTTCCAAAATAATCGATTCTTTGAGGTAAGGGATGTTATTTTCTTCTTAAATGTTATTATTTTCTTCAATATCATTATGCTGAGATATTGTTATGAATTTTATTGTGGAATTTCTACCTTTTTGTGTCGGGGTTACTATTTACGTATATGACATTATTCAAAAATATGGCACTATTCACCGAAAATTGATATTTTCTCTTTTTCATTCCAGATGTCTTTTATGGTTACTATCTTTGATTGTATCCATGTTTTGATCTTTATTCTACTTCACACATGGTTATTATGGAGTATTATTGAATTTGGATAAACCGAAATATGAATTCCTAATAATTGCCCTTCTGTTTCACTGGATTCATTCTCTAAAATGTTTTTCATCATCCTCAGTCCTTAATGGTGATACTTAATGAATATCTTTGGCCTGCAGTGCAAAGATGTACGATTACCTGATGAATATCTTTGGCCCGTAGTGCAAAGATGAACAGGTGTTGAAATGAACATGACCAACTAGTGATACAAATGAATATCTTTGGCCCGTAGTGCAAAGATGAATATTTGATGCAAGATGTATATTGATTGATGTTACAGGGATAAAATATTGATGATGGACTTTTAAATTCATAGATGACAGTAGATTGCATTTTCTACTTAACTATTCTAATGAATTGTTGTTTTCGCTGCAGTTGTTGATCTAAAACTTGTTGTCTATTGTATTCTATCATATTTTTCCCTGTTGAAGACTAAGGATAATTTGTTGTATATTATCTTAGTCATAATATTCTTTACTAGGCTAGTTGAGCTCACCCTTTTCCTTTTTGTTCCATTGTTCTTCGCAGGAAGCGAGAACATAGCGGGAAGTAGTTGGGGTGTGGAATGATGGTTCTAGACAGTTGTTTAGTAGTCCTCACTATTTTGTAAAATAGTGTGTCAATAATTGTAATGAGGACTTTATTTGGGTGTGGATATTGTCTAGAAGATAATATTTATATTTAAACTCACAGTATGTGTTGTCGTATTTTGCACGACAATTGTAATAAGAAAGTTGTAGTTGTTTTTCTGTACCATGTATTTGGCGACTCAGAATGGGTGTTGTATACCTATTTTTGGGGAGTCACAGTTGGTATCAGAGCTTAGGGATATGGTCTTTGGCGGAGATCGGGGAATATAACTAGGAGGGGAGAAATGAGTAAATCCTTCGCTAGTGTGTCCTACCTAAGCTTATTTGTTGGTCGATCATAATATAGGGATATTATGTGATATGTTAATTTTTTAATTAACCCCTGCTTTTATGGTAGTTTTAAGAATGGCGGTGAGAACATTAACAATGGAGTCTATGAGACTGTGGAACAACCTTTGATTACCAACCAAGAGAACGTGCAATAGGAAGGCAATATTCCTCCTGTAAACAACACTACTGAGCAAACGATGAATGATACGATGCTTAGAAACTTTTTGCAGTTCATGCAAAATAAGACGAGGGAGACTCGTGTACAAAATACGGGAGGAAATGATATGAACGCACGGTTTGTCACATCCAAGTAGTTCAAGGAGTTGGGACCACCAAATTTCTGGGGAAAACCCGATCCGATTAAGGCAGAAACATGGGTTAAGCAAATGACCAAGATATTCGATGTATTGGGCTGTACGGAGGAACAGAAAGTTCCATTCGCCACCTTTATGTTCCATGGTGAGGCAGATTACTGGTGGGAATCTGTGAAGCGTACCCAGCCAGCCGCACTTAACATGTCTTGGGAAAAATTTCAAAACCTGTTCAATGACAAGTACTTTCCTGAAAGTATTCTTCATATGAAGGAGGTAGTGTTTATTAGACTGGAACAGAACAACATGACGGTGTCCCAATACAAGGAGAAGTTCGTGGAGTTATCCAAGTTTGCACTTCATTTGGTAGAAAATGAGGAACGTATGACGCGGATGTTTCTGAGAGGTCTAAAACCCAAGATTTGGAAATATCTTATCTCTCATAAATTTTCTTTATATTTAGATGTTGTAAAAACAGGCTCAATTATTAGGCGTAATAACAAGTATGTTCAACCGAGGGACCACAACTAGGGTCATCTGGTGTGATGATCATCGGAGCGATGATAACCAAATGAGGAGGAAAATACGGACAAAAGCGGTAACCACTCGAGTGGTCGGACAATAATAGGAGAGGTGAGTCAAGTGGAAATTTCAAAAGAAGAGATTCAACAATGACGGAAGACATCGGCAGAAACACCATCACCAATAACAAATTCTAAGGGAGGAGAATGATCGCAAGTTAGATGCTACAGATGCGGAGAGGAGGGACATATAAGTCCAAATTGTTCACAGCCTTCCAAGGTGTGTTTCAATTTTGGAAAAGACGGTCACATAGCCCGATTTTGTCAGGTAGCGAAGTCAAGTCCAACTGGGACAGCGGCACCAAAGGAGACTACGAACAAAACCAAGTCGGTGGTTCAAGGAAGGGCGTTTGTCGTGACTAGCCAAAATGTGAGAAACCCAAACGAGGTGATCACAGGTAAGCTAATCTTGAACTCTTGCGAATGTTATACCTTACTAGATACCGGTTCTACCCATTCTTTTATCTCTCCTGCTTGTGCTCAACGTTTAAACTTGACTCCGGTGAAATTGGACTTTAAGTTATATGTTGAAACTCCGTTGGGTGAAACCTTTGTTACATCTACAGTTTATAAATCTTTCTTGATCCAAGTTGGCACAATCACATTACCTATTGATCTTATCTCTTTAAAGATACTTGCATTTGATGTGATTTTAGGGATTGATTGGTTAACTACTCATCATGCCAAAATTAATTATTTTCGTTAGGTTGTTAGTTTTCATATTCCTAACCAACCTGTTATGCGAATTCAAACAACTAAACCACTAAAATCAGTCACTATCATATCAAGCCATAAAGCTATCCGTTTATTGAAAAACGGATGTCAAGCTTTCTTAGCCCATATTATGGACTTGAAAAAAACACGTCAGATTTGAATAATATTTATGTTGTTAGTGAATTTCCTGACGTATTTCCTGAAGAACTTCCTGGTCTACCCCCTAACGTGAAGTTGAATTCTTTATTGATCTTGAACCGGGTAAAAGCCCATTTCTAAAACCCCATATCGAATGACTCCTATTGAACTTCAGGAGTTAAAAGTCCAACTACAGGAATTATTAGATATCGGTTTAATTCGTCCTAATACATCTCTTTGGGGTGCTTCTGTTTTATTTGTAAAGAAGAAAGACTGGAGTATGCGACTCTGTATTGACTACCGAGAATTAAACCATGTCACCATGAAGAATAGGTATCCACTACCTCGTATTGATGACCTATTTGACTATTTGCAAGGAGCACAATTCTTTTCAAAGATCGATCTTCGTTCTGGATATCATCAGCCCAAGATTAAAACTGAGGATATTCCAAAGACTGCCTTCTGAACTTGGTACGGGAATTATGAATTCTTAGTCATGTCTTTTGGATTGACTAATGCTCCTGCTGCTTTCATGGATATGATGAACCGTGTATTCAAGGAATATTTGGATCAGTTCGTTGTTGTCTTTATTGATGACATCCTCATCTATTCCAAAATCCGTGAAGATCATGAGCACCATTTGAAGCTGGTACTTCAAAGACTTCGTGACAACTAGCTATATGCCAAGCTGAAGAAATGCGAGTTCTGGCTTAAGGAAGTAGCATTCCTTGGGCACGTGGTGTCAAAACATGGAGTATCTATTGACCCAGCAAAGTTTGAAGCAATCCAAAGTTGGGAGTAGCCGAAGTCGGTAATCAAAGTGCGTATCTTTCTGGGCTTAGCTGGTTATTATCGGAGATTCGTGGAAGGATTTTCTCGAATCGCTACTCCGTTAACTCAGTTGACTCGGAAAGATGCAAAATTCGTATGGAACGAGGAATGCGAGAAGAGTTTCCAAGAACTCAAGAAGAGACTCATTTCGGCACCTGTTCTAACAATACCATCTGGTTCGGATGGATTTGTTATCTACAGTGATGCTTCTGGAAAAGGGTTAGGATGTGTTCTCATGCAACATGGGAAAGTTATAGCCTATGCCTCGCGATAACTCAAAGAATATGAGAGGAATTATCCTACTCATGATCTAGAGTTGGCAGAAGTCGTTTTTGCGTTGAAAATCTGGAGACACTACCTGTATGGGGAGAAAGTGGAGATTTATACGGATCATAAAAGCCTCAAATATTTCTTCACCCAAAAGGAACTCAATATGCGGCAACGAAGTTGGCTCGAGCTGTTGAAGGATTACGACCATAGCATTCAATATCATCCTGGAAAAGCAAACGTTGTAGCTGACGCATTGAGTAGAAGATCATATGCGGGTACAAGTGCAATGTTGTTAACACAAAGGCCTATTTTGTATGACTTGCAAAGGATGGAGATAGAATTAAAGGCTCCAAGTACCCATGTGATGATATCAAACATACGAGTAGAACCGACTTTAATCGATAAAGTTAAAGCTGCTCAAGCTACGGACCTGGGGCTGATGCGTATAAAGAAGAAAGTGCAAGAAGGTGCTATTCCAGAAGCAGGAATCGATGAAGAAGGAATACTTCAAGTTAACTCCAGACTTTGCGTTACTAACGATCCTGACTTGAAACATAGAATCATGATGGAGGCACATAACACACCATTTGCAATCAATCCTGGGAGTACCAAAATGTATCATGATCTTCGACATACATTTTGGTGGAATAATATTAAGAGAGAGATCACGGAGTTTATCTCGAAGTGTTTAAACTCTCAACGTGTAAAGGCGGAGCATCAACTGTCAAAAGGTCCATTGCAACCACTTGAGATTCCGGAATGGAAGTGGGAAGATATTACCATGGATTTTGTTACGGGTCTTCCCAAAGTTTCTCAAGGCATGGATGCGATTTGGGTTATTGTTGATAGATTAACCAAGTCACTCATTTCTTGCCCATACATGAGACTTATTCCCTTGAACGTCTTGCTAGTATGTACGTAAATGAGATTGTGAGATTGCATGGCATGCCAGTATCCATAGTTTCGGATCGTGACCCAAGATTCACTTCACAATTTTGGGTTAGCTTGCAGAAAGATATGGGCACGAATTTACGATTTAGTTCAGCATACCATCCTCAAACGGATGGACAATCAGAGAGGACTATTCAAACCCTTGAAGATCTATTAAGACTCTGTGTTCTAGATTTCAAAGGAAGTTGGGATAAGTACTTGCCACTGGTGGAATTCTCCTACAACAACAGTTATCAAGCAAGTATAGGCATGGCTCCATTTGAGGCGTTGTATGGATGAAAGTTTCGTTCTCCAGTATGCTGGGACGAGATGGGAGAAGCAACATTGTTGGGACCAAAATTAGTACGCGTGACTACAGAAAAGATCCAAATGATTCGACAACGATTCAAACCTCACAAGATCAACAAAAGAGTTATCTTGATCTTCATCGAAAAGGACGTGGAATTTAATATTGGGGATCATGTATTGTTACGTGTTGCTCCATGGAAGGAGTTACAAGATTTGGAAAGAGAGGAAAGCTCAATCTAAGATTTGTTGGTCCATTTTAGATTTTTGATCGAATAGGAAATGTGACCTATAGACTCGCGTTACCTCCAAGCATGTCTCGTGTTCATAATGTTTTCCATATATATATGCTCCATAAATATGTGAAAGACCCGAACCACATTATTGAGTTAGAACCAGACGAGATAGACGAAGATTTGACCTACGAGGAGGTACCTGTTAAGATCTTGGATAGAAAAGAGCATGTCCTATGCACCAAGGTTATACCACAAGTTAATGTTTTGTGGAGAAACAATGCTATTGAAGAAATGACCTGGGAGTTGGAATCGGAAATGAAAGCGAGGTACCCTCATCTGTTCGAAACACCAGGTACGTGTGTCAATTTCGAGGACGAAATTTCATAAGGAGGGGAGGTTGTAAGACTCCAACTTATTATAAATAAAATTAAATTTTCTCTATTTATTATCTTGAAATAGTAAGTAGTTAATTTGATATAATGCTTTGGTTATGGGTGAAATGTGCAAATTTTACAAAATAAGCTAGTGGTTATAAAATATTCCTTTTGTCGGGGAATATTCGTTTGGTCGTGGAATATTCTTTTTGTCGGGAATATCCGTACGACAACGCAGTCATTCGTGGGCCCCATAATAGGATAATTGTCGGATGAATAAAATGACAAAGTATGAGTTTTTATAATTAACGACGTAATGGTTACCGTTAACACCGTTGGAATACCTGGTGGTTAAAATACAGTAATACGCGTAGTTGCACAGTAGCACACGGTATTGTAAAGTATAGTTGAATTATTGATTCTAACGTAAGAAGGCACTACTCAATAATTGTTACAATAATTACTTTTAAATATTTTATTTTATTAATTCAATAATTGTTGCGTTGATATTTAATATTATTGTTGTTTCAATAATTGTCACTGCACAGTATTTCCCATTATCAGATCAATAATTCATATTATTTGAATAATATTATTAGATAGCATTATTGGCAATGTCTAGAAAGTTCTGTCTAAAGAGAGGTTTGGTCACCTAATTGCACTCCAGTAAGGAGAAATCCTTATTGGAAAGCCCCCTCTTTCCTGGGAACAGCCGGGGTGTCATAATTGTGATTCTGTAATATTATTTGTGAATAATTAATTATTGATTTATATGATAAGGAAATATTTATTTTATAATTGATCATTATATTTATTTTATGCGGTTATAATTGAAGGAATTAATGTTGATGTGTTTTTGTCGGAATGGAGGTATTAAAAATTAAATCACTGTTCTTGAGATATATTGCGTGAGTTATAATTTTTAATTTGACCATTGGATCGTGGTGATTTTTGGATATCTTATACATATATAAGTTGAGTATATGTCCACAAATTTTGAACCGTTAAAAATGAACGAATGATTTGTTATGAATTTTAAGAGGTGTATGATTCCGAAATTAGGGTTATAATTTATTTTGGTGGAAAATTCTAGAATTGAGTGGGCCCCACTTGTGGTTGATGAAAAAATGTCTTTGAATTTTATTTCAAATGTGGTGGGTGGCAATAGTAGCAGGTAAAGGCATCAAGTAGCAGTCAAGTCTGCTTGGTTGGCTAACATTCTCCTATAAATTGGGGCTAAGTTAGAATTGAAAATCACACTAGAAACATAAGCTTTTCTCTTTGTCTCTCTATATTATCGAGTGTATTTTGTGAGTATTTAGATACTTTGAGAGTTGTTGTTCAAGACAAGTTTCATTCAAACATCACTTGACCATTCCTTAGATGTATTGATTCTTTGAGGTAAGGGATGTTATTTTCTTCTTAAATGATAATATTTTCTTCAATATCATTATCTTTGAGATATTGTAATTAATTTTATTGTGGAATTTCTACCTTTTTTGTGTGGGGTTACTATTCACGATATGACACTATTCACAAATACTGGCACTATTCACTTAAAAAATGATATTTTCTCTTTTTCATTCCGGATGTCATTTATGGTTACTATCTTTGATTGGATCCATGTTTTGATCTTTATTCTACTTCACACTTGGTTATTATGGAGAATTATTGAATTTGGATAAACCGAAATACTGAATTCCTAATAATTGCTTATTCATTTCAATTGGATTCGTTCTCTAAAATGTTTTTCATCATCCTCGGTCCTTAATGGTGATACTTAATGAATATCTTTGGCATTGTAGGGCAAAGATGTACGACCGATGAATATCTTTGGCCCTTAGTGCAAAAATGAGCAGTGTTGAGATGAACATGACCAACCTGGTGATACAAATGAATATCTTTGGCCCATATTCCAAAGATGAATATTTGATGCAAGATGTATATTGATTGATGTTACAAGGATAAAATATTGATGATGGACTTTTAAATTCATAGATGATAGTAGATTGCATTCTCTACTTAACTCTTCTAATGAATTACTGTTTCCGCTGCAATTGTTGATCTAAAACTTGTTGTCTATTGTATTCTATCAGATTTTTCCCCGTTGAAGATTAAGGATAATTTGTTGTATATTATCTTAGTCATAATATTCTTTACTGGACTAGTTGAGCTCACCCTTTTTCTTTTTGTTCCATTTTTCTTCTCAGGAACCGAGAACATAGCGGGAAGTAGTCGGGGTGTGGAATGATGGTTCTATACAGTTGTTTAGCAGTCCTCACTATTTTGTAAAATAGTGTGTCAATAATTGTAACGAGAACTTTATTTGGGTGTGGATATTGTCTAGAAGATAATATTTATATTTAAACTCACAGTATGTGTTGTCGTATTTTTCATGACAATTGTAATAATAAAGTTATAGTTGTTTTTCTGTACCATGTATTTGGCGACTCAGAATGGGTGTTGTATACCTATTTTGGGGGCTTCACAACAACCGTCTGTAGCAGAAGGTTCCCCAAGGCGTGATGAAAGCAGTTTTCTCATGATCCTCCTTAGCGACCATAATCTGATGATACCCCGCAAAGTAATTCGCAAATGAGTACATGCCGTATTGAGCAGTATTGTCAATGAGAATGTGGATAAAGGGCACAGGAAAGCTATCTTTAAGGAAAGCTTTGTTCAGATCCTGGTAATCCATGCAAACTCGCACCTTTCCTCCTGCGTTTAGGCATGCGAACTATGTTGGATATCCATTCAGGATATGTAGACACCGTGATAATCCCAGCTTGAAATTGTTTGACAATTTCTTCTTTCACTTTTAAACTCCACTCAGGTTTCAATCGCTTCGAGTTTACTCACCGACCGGCTTGAATCCTCTTTAATGGGAAGGCGGTGAAGGACAATGTCGATTGGAAAAACCCACCATGTCTTCATGAGACTATGTAAACACATCCGGAATTGGGTTAGTAAGCAACCATTTCATTCAGTTAGTTTTGGGTGAGGTGTGAACCAACTGGATTAACTTAGGGCTTTCTATGGTTAGAGATTAAAAGAAGTGGTTTGATCGAGATTAGTTTTAGGTTTGTCTTCAACCCATTCCTTAATCTCCTGAGTTATCTCAATGTCCACTTGGATTTCCATTAAGTCTGAGTCCAACTTTTCATCAACTTTTCATCAAAGGCACCTCATCGCCAAAGTACAAGCACATCTAAATTGAGTCCTGAAACAAAATATGTTTTCAATTAATATATGAAATTGTTTAATCATATAAAAGTGATAGCATGTCTTGATAAAATAACTACTAATATTGTACAAAAAAAGTAAGTAATTAAAGTTATCTACACTACAGAGAGGATTTACTGCTTTTTACCCTCGTCGACCAATGCATGGAGTGTTATTCCAATTATTGAGAGAAGTGACAACCCGATTTTTTATAAGTTATTAAAATGGGTATTGAATAATTAAAATTCTTATTATGAGATGTTTTGAGTTTGAGTGTTTATATATACGTCTTTATATGTATTTTGAGATATGTGATCTCGGCATAAAGAGAAATATATATTCATATATTGGGAAAGTGAGGTTTAATAGTTAATTTTTGAAGAGAGAGTAAATGAAATTGTTAAGAAGACAAAATTGATTTGAATGTTATTAGTTAATTTAATTAGGTTGAAAATTATAGTATGAAATAATATAAATATAATTTGATTGTTATGCCTTATTAGCAATGAAGTTGTTATGAATTAAATTTCATAAATATTGAAAGTAATTCACTTAATTAAAAAAGTGAATTAACGTAAATATACATTATTTTAATGAAATGAGAGATATAATATGTGACATATAAATGTAATACGATTATGTAATGGCCTAATGTATTATATTATAAGCGAATATAAATTGGTCTATAAATAAATATTGGTGTCAAGACTAATAAATTGAGTTAATATTTAAGATGTGACTAATATATAGATTAAATAAATTGTTTTGGGACAATTTATAGATGGAAAGAAATTGAATATTATACCTAATAATTGTATAATTTATTAAAAATAATGAGTGTGTTAAATATTAATTATTTTCTTGAAAAATGTTTATTTTAATGGAGGTGTTATTTTATTTATGAATGTAATTTCATAATTTATAATGTAGTAATTATACATATTATAGTTGTATAATTACCTAATGGGGCTAAGTGATTTAGCAAAGTATAGTTCAAGTGTGACACTTAGAGAAAGGAGAATATATTATATAGTAGAAAAGAAAATAAAATAGAAATAAGTCATGGAGTATATTTGCCAAACATGGCTTAAACTCTTGGTATTTTCCAGCTCTTTGAGACTTTAGGTCTCTAGTAACGCTTAATAATCGAAGGCTTATACCGTCACACGTTATTTCATTTGACATGTTAGGGTTGATAGAATAAGAGAGAGAAATAAGAGTTCTGTGTTAAATTAGAAGAGAGCTTCGGAGGATCAAGGAAGAGGAAGGAGATTAACTAAGTAATCTTCACCATATAATCAATCTAGAGAAGATTTAAGAGGTAATAGAAGAATTCTAAAACTTCTAGTAGCTTTTCTTAAAGTTCTTCATTGTTAGAATTATTTTTGGTAGAATGAAGTGATGAAATCCTGATTATTTGTTGTTGGATAATATGTTAGTATTGTCTATAAGAGACATTAGAGCTAATAAATCTAATTTTTGTAAAATTAGTCTTTTGGGTTTTGTTATAGAAGTTATGGTCTTTTTTAGAGGCTAAATTGATCATGCTCACATGTTTAAGGCTGCTAATTGATGGGTGAATATTGTTCTACTCGAGAAATGAAAACAACCCAAGTTGAACAACTCAAAAGCGGATGAAAAACAAATTAAGTAGTGAATGAATTAATTAAATATGTTTAAAACATGAAAATATAGCATGAACATTGAATTAGAACCCTTAAAATGATTTGTTAATATGTTTGAAGTGTTAAAATTATACTCTAGATGAGTAGCTAAGAGTTTAACGAGTCCAACGAATCGAAAATTGACTAATTAGGACTTAAAATGAAAAGATATGTCCAAAGCTGTTTTTATAGGAAGCAGGTAAGCGTATGTTGCTTTGTCTTGGCGTGATGGTAGCCTTGTTGAAAGGCTGAGCATTCTTCTTTGGCGTCTGTAGTGATTGAGTGAGCAAAAGGCGCGCCACGCATGTTGTGTCGATTGTGACCTTTTTGGTAAAACGGCCATAATGTTTTTATACGAAGTTCGATTGAGGTGATTCAAGATGATCCAGAACGAGGATAGATAGACCTACAACTTTTGTTCTTTAAGTGTTTCAATTTGAGATTGTTAGGAAGGGTCAACATAGTCATCTTTATGACTATTACGTATTCGGAGGCGATCGGAGGGCGACGAACGAGCACATACGCAAGTATAGTACTCCCGACGATGGAATATGTTATTCTAAATGATATAACATGAAAATGCATGATATTATACATGAAATATAAGATTTCATTTCTCATGATAGAAAGCATTAGCATGGCTTAGTATGTGTTTTGAAAAGAAACTTAAAGTGTTTTGAAAAAGGAAGTTGTATGCTTGATTCGAGTTTTATCTCAAAAGTCTGTTTTAGATAATGAGGATGTGTTCAACTTGATCAATTGGTTATTGATCATGTAAATCCTAGTTGAACACATAAGTTCAAAAGAAAACTAGAAGTTTTAAAAGTTAGCCTCAACGTTAACGAGTTTGGGAAACCCAATGTGTCCTAAACCTTGTCTTTATGTGTTTATATTGTTAAAAGATGTTAAGTTGCTAATAAGAGAACTAGACTTTTGAAAATTTTAGTTCTGGTTCTAGCAGGGAGTAGCGTGGTCGCGCCACTCCCAAGCTTATATGCAGCGCGGCCGCGCCGTGTTGCTGAGTAGTCAAGAACAATTTGTTAATTGTCTAGAATCTAGAGCATGCCTATATATATACTTAAAGAACATAAAAGATGAAATAGGATTGTTTCAAAAGAATAGAAATGAGAGTAAAATGAACTAACAACATAGCTATCCTAAAAAAAATACCGAAGAAGTGAACTAGAACGATGTAAAAATTTATTATTTCATTGAAAATAAATGAATGTATGAGTGATGGGTATGAATCTATGATTATATAATTGTGTAGGAACACACGCTTGGTCTGCGAGATAAGAGTTAAGCGAGTTAAGTCATAGTTCATAAACTACTGAATCGTGCAAGTCTTTCGATTCTATTTGCTATGTGAACTTCATGATTAAGCTATTTTAAATCTTTATTGCAAAAGAGCATGATGTGTTATATATATGTCGAAAGTATGATATGTTAAAGTCAATTTATGACTATGTTGATTGATTAAAGCATCTTTGATTGAGTAAGGACTCAATCTTTATACTTGTTGTATGAACTGTAGTATGTATGTTATATTTTAAGCATGTTATTATGTGTTATGTGATGCATGAAAAGCTGTTAGATTTTCTTTGGTCATTGAGCTCAACCTTGCAAATAACCACTTTTGCGTGTTCAAGATTCACTAGTAAAGTTATGTGTTACTTGAAAGACATGAATTAGATGTGATACTTGAAGATTTATACACTTTGGTTGTGTTATTATTATATGAACCATGTTTAAGGTTAGAATAATGTATTATTTTTGAATCGTAATATCATTTTACGATGTAAACAATTGTAGTATTAAAATGATTTTGAGATATCTAGATGTAAAGGTTGAAGGTTTTTGGAACGAGGTTAGTTTGTAATACAAAATTTTCATTATTCTACAAATTTCAATGGTTGTATTATCAATTAATGATGTAAAATTAGAGGTTGAATGTATTATTAACGACCGGAGTCGAGAATTAAATTGTATGAATTTTGGGGTCGTTAAAGTTGGTATTAAAGTTGTAGGTTATAAACCTTAGGTAAGAGTACCCTAGGCTATAACCTTAGAGAATAAGGGAGAAGATGATAAAGAAGTTAAGAATAGAAAGTTATATTTAAGTATGGTACAATTGTACTCTTTAATAGTTGATGTATGGTATCTGGGCTAAATGATTCCTTCATAGAGCGGAGGTATATATGAACTAGCAACTCGGAACCTAGTTTGTTGGTTGTTTGTGGGAAACCACTCAGTGTACTATATTGAAACTATTAGAGACTCGATGTGTACCAAGTGTAGAAAATGGATACGTATGATGAAAAAGGAAAGAAAGGGGATCGTAAAACAAAACAATCACGAGTTAAGAAAAGAATTTTAAGGAAAATGATTATAGAATAAGATCACGATGTGATCTATTTAAGTTATAAAAGAAAGATGGTCTGCAATGTTTGAAAAATTATAGCTCGATGTTATGAAGTTAATGTACTATGATATAGTACAAGATAAACTCACGAGGAGTTATAGATAATGTGATACGAGGAATTCGTATCAAGCAAAGTGCAAGTTAAGAGTAAGATAGATTTAGGTGGGATTTCAATTGAGGACTCATGTGATGGCTGAGTTGTACAAACCTTTATATGGGCGAGGGTTTTGTGCTTGCGCTTAGTTTATCACATTGATAATCATTGGAATGTTGGTGTCGCGTTATTAATGTATATGTAGCGAAAAGGTGATTCTTTTCTCATGTGTATATTTGATAGCTAGAAACTATTAATATTAGTCAGATATTATTAGGATTAGGTGTGGTTCTTAAAACTAATGCATATGGTAAGTTAGTGACTCATAATTATATGATATGTTTTGAACCCCTCAATGAATGGACGCCTATGGTCTGACTAGGACTAGTTCTTAAACTCATATTATTGTGACAAGTTCCTGGATTTCCAATGTGTAGTAAGTTTGATGAACTATATTGGGGATATAGGAGGATTATAAGTTGAAATACAAGAATATTTAGTATAAAGATTGCAATTGATGGAGAAAAAAATATTAGATATTCCAAATCTTCTAGCTTTGCTGGACTTTCAAAATTTATTGACTTCGTGCTGATGTTTGCACTTCTATTTTCTTGAAAAACATTGTATCAAATGATGAAACCAATGAGTTTTAAAAACAATATTGTTATTCGTATGTCTAGACTAGACAAAAAAAAATGATTTGAAATATATCAAAATGTATTTTTTTTTATATCATCAATGCATCATTGAACTTGGTTCAGAGACGATAAAAATGATGGAGTCATCAATGCAGTATTACTTAGTGTTGGATGTGATCTAAAGATCGTCAGCCCACTATGGTATGATGTAGTATGATAAAATCACCAAATGATTTAAATCCTCAAACTAACTGTAAATACAAATGCGGTATCGTGATGTCATAAAAAGATTTTTGAGATTTCTTTAAGATACGAGAATATATATATATATATATATATATATATATATATATATGTATATTTCAATTAATGTCTGAATTGTTGTAGAAGTCCATGTTATTTGATTCAGCTAGACGATTATTGAAAGATGGTCATGAAATTCAAGCGTTTCTTGAAAAGTTATGCCAAACCAAATTGTTTTGGTGTGGATTCAGATGTTGAAAAGCTGAGATGAACAACCCTTTTATAGGGGATTACGCGGAGGCATTTAGATGGTTGTGCACAATACACGAAGGGCGGATCACCCTAAGTTCGAGGAGTCCCTATAGTCTTATGACTATTAAAGTTTAAGTTGAAAGATTACTTATAACTATGGACATACGCATAACGTTTAAATGTTTGTTCACAATACATCGTATGAAGGGCTTAACACCCTAAGTACGGGAGTCCCTATAGTCTAATGAATGTTAAGGTTTAAGTTGAAAGAGTACTTATAACCATGGACATAGTTCAAGGTCTTATGACCCTCAACATGATTTGGAATCTTTTAAATTCCTGATATTCATATCGCTTTCCAGTTATTGAGCAATTGTGGAAGATTCTTATTATTCTAAAAGGTGAAAGTGAAAAGGATGAGAAAATTAAGCAAAATATAATAATAATTTCAAGAAAGAATTAAAATTCGGAAAGAATAGAAATGTGAAACTCTTACAAGAGGAAGAGGTGAGGAATATGATGATTTTAAAAAGATTGTTAGAGAAAGAATTTAGTTGTATAACCTAATGAAAAATAGATATTAACATAAATTCTATTTTGATCCATGGTCTCCCCAATAGCAGGTTGTATCCTGAATCTATCTTGAGGACGTGAAAGGATACATTGAATGTATTTGGACCAATTTCCATTGGCAGCTCAATCTCACCAACGGTGTTTCGTCGGGACCCATCAAAAGCTTTGATAACCGTATGGCTACTTCGGATCCGCTTGAGATTAACATCCATCTTCACCAAAGTGGTATAAGGACAGATATTCAGAGACGAACCGCCATCTATCAAAACTCCAGCTAATATATGCAGAAGGACAAAGCTATGAATGTGAAATGGCTTGCAATACCTGGTCCTTTGGGCGGTATATAAATCATCAATAAAGGATATCACATTGTTGTTAAAAATGTGATCAACTAGATGTTGAAAATTTTCCACATCCACCGATTTGGCAAGTAGGCTTCTTCCAAAACCTTCAATAAGATCTTTCCGTGATCCTCGGAAGAAAACCAAGTCCGAGATTGATATTTGATGTGGAGCTTCTCTTAAGCTTAAAACAATCTTGGCTTCATTATGGCCCATAATGCGGAGGAATTTCTCAATCTTCTCCATGGGAATCTTCCCCTTTGCTTTTATGGTGGGCTTCATCGCCCTCTGAGGACGATACAATGGATTTTCCTTCGACACTGTAGCAGTAATATGAGACGTGGATCCTTGACTTCTCCATAATTCCATGGAACTTTGTGTAGGGTGACAAGAGTATCTTGTAGTCGAAGGATAAAGAAATTGGCTCTCTAGTCAGAATACGCAAGAATTTCCACGTATTATTAAATAAATATATTAATGGAAATAAATATTTATTTGAATATGAACGATTTCGTGTTTTGAAATGAGATAACTCAATTATATTAAATAACAGAATAATTGAGGATACGTGGAGTTTTGTGATGAACTCATTGAAGCCTTGTGTGGCATGGTGATGAGAAATATTAATAGTAAAAGTAGTTAACAAAGGAATTATAAAGTAAGAAATTAAGTAATATTAATTATTAAGTGTTGTTGTGGTATATTTATGGATCTTTAATTGATGTTAATAAGGTCGATTAATATGTGATTATTAATGGTTGTGGTGGAATATTGAATTCTTGTTAATTAATTTATAATAGGTGATTATTAAATAGATAAGTAATAACTATGGAAGTCCATAAATATATTGATCAATGATTAATTAATATTGGTGTTAATTAATTAAGGAAGTGCATAATTTATTTATCTCAAATAAATGAGTAAGTTAGTAATATAATAATATTATATTGATAGTTATGTGCATATGAGTAATAATACAACTATACCATATAATGTAGTATGACATTGTGTGACTATATATTAAGTCTTATAAAATTATATTGTATGAGGCAATGCGATCAAATATATTGGAACTATATGTTATAAATATGTTATGAAATATCTATGTGACAATATGTGTGTGGGTATATATATTAAAATACAATATGATAAGCATATTGTAAATTATTTTAATGAGGTAAACTAAAGTGATAAAAATGTACCTGGACTATATGATATGAGTGTATAAATTAATCCCTAAATTCTTAATAGGGTAACAATTGTACATTAAGGTTTCATTGTGGAAATTAAATAGACCAAACCAAGCCTAGATAACAAGATTACTGAGTTTTTCATTTTGTCCCAAAATGAGTGGCACAAGTACATGAACAGTAGCTGAGATTGAAAACACGTATTCTCCACAAGGCTAAATCCTAGATGATCATTGCTAGCTATGTAGTTGGTATGGAGTTATTAAACCACTCTTCATGAACCTATGTGTCTTACCATTGCACCATGGGCTCCAAAATTGTGTAAAGCCAATGACTAGTCCATGATTTCTTTATAAATTAAGCTTGAGTTTAGATTTTTTATGTTGCTAAGAGTTTCTTAAGTGAAGTGTTCTAAGTTGCTGAGCATTGTAAAAGCCCATTCAGTGTGCATGAAGTTCAAGTTAAGCTCAAGAAGGTATAATTTCTATTTATGATCTTGAGATGGGTTTTTGTTTAATTCTTATAATTCCTTGAAATTCTATGCCAAGCATGATGAATTAACATGTTAGGATGTGTTTAAGAGATTGACTAACACGTATAAACACTTTAGTAAAAGTTTGAAGCATGCATGAATCTTTGGTAAACAAGTTGGAAATTTCGTTGCAAAATAGAGCAGGCATACTGCTCCTGAACTCGACCTGGCGCAGCTGCGCCATTTGCTGAGTTCAATTTTTGGTTTCTATTTTGAAATCTGATATAGTACTATGACTTAAGCTAGCATGTGAACATTTGTATGATGTATATATGGATATGTTAACCTAACATGAGCATGTTTAGAATAGACTTGCATGATAAATGGAGACATATGGTTTAAACGGAGATTTGAACCCTAAGTTTTGAAAACAAACTATGTAAAGATCATGTTCAAATTGTAGTGAACCTAGTCCTTTTGAGCATGAACAAAACTTATTAAGCATTGTGTTAGAGATGTATTCAAGAAGAGACTTAGTCTAGTGAGCTAACTTGCATGATTTCTACACGATGTATATTCTGAATTTGCAAAGCATGTTTGTTTGACTTAGAAATGGATGAATAAACCTTTAGCTTTTGTTTATTTGATTAGTAAGGGAACATGAGCATGTTGCACCTACTAGCAAGCTTAGAATATGAATATTGTCATGATTCCTTGAAGACTGGAATCTGACATTTGTGATCATGTTTTATGACACTCTTTGACTCACTCATGTAGCTTAAACATATATATACCATGCTTGTGTAGCACGTTTCGAGAAAAGCATGAACAAAGCTTGTGTTAATTTCACGTATGTGTTATGAATACACCCAAGCATGCCTAATATGAGTTTTATAGCTATCTTGTATGTTTAGAAAGCAAGCATGCTAGACTTTGTGGTTTCATGACCTTGAATGACCTTAAATTGTTGAAATGATCGAACTTAGAACCATGTTATGCCAGAAGGGACCTAGATTGATCTAAGAAGAATGTGAAACCCTTTAACATGACAAAATATGATTATGTGTTCAAGCCAAACAGAGACCACAAGGCAACAATTGAGTTTGGTCTTGTCGGGGAAGGTGCAAGTTACTAGGTCTTAAAACTTAGCCGTGGAATTGCGCTTGAGTCTAGAATTCCAGATAGTGAGTTTTGATCTTTTGGACAGTAACTACGTGATACTTATGATGCTAAATATGATCTAAAACCTACTGATATATATATATATATATGAGTAATGCCTAGTTGATAAGTTGGTGTTGCATTGAAATGAAAAGTCCATGAGTAGGAGGTCTTAACCTTGAGCATTCTTGATTTGCTTATAAAGTAACTAAGTAGTTGATTCATGATGACTTGTAAACTAATTTTGTACCATATGTTCATAATTGTATCGTGGTCGAACTTGTTTAAAGACTGTGTTAGCTAATGAATATCTTGATCATAAAATACATTTATAAATAGGATTTGAAAGTGTTAATTTCTTAAAGTGGATAAACTACGCTTAAGGCAAGTATCCGAACCCTATCTTACATTGTGCAAGTTTCTCTAACCTTACTCAAAATATTGCCATGCAATACCATTTCATTATTTATTCGACAAATACTGTAAGCATATCCCTTTGAATATAAGTTACATTACTTTCTCGTTTAAATGAGCTAGTATGTTAAACCCTTGTAAAAAAAAGCTTTATTCATGGTGAAATCGGTATTGTCCTTGAATATTGTGAAAGAGTTGATGCCATTTGATTTGGCTAGACTATATGCATGTTTATAAAAACTGTCTAAACCAAATTATTGGTGCGGAAATCTTGAAAACTGAGTTGGGCAACCCTTTTGGTAAGGGGAATGTATGTTGTTGGAAACCCCAACACATGAATAAATATTATTGTTGTGTTATGCATAATGTAAAGTATTGTAGACTGATCATCTATAGTACTTGATATTTTTGGTTATCAGTTTAATATTGGTAACTCAAGTGGAAGTTCAATGGTCCTTAGTTACTGCTCAGTACAAATTGCTTAACCAATTGGATACATTGTTAGTCGTTGAATTCATATATATCTGTTGATTTATATTGAATTGTCATACCCTTGTTCATGATATTATTCTGATGCTTTGAACTATCCTAGAAATGACACTTCGATATTTCAAATCTTGTGATATTTTATCATACACCCTTGTTGTATATTACTTGGTGGGCAATTTGTGCTCATCCTCGCTTATTTAAAACCTTTTAGTTAAGGAGGATCAGGGTGGTGTGTCTGGAACAGACAAGGGCAAGGGCAAGGCTACCGACTAGCTTATCCCTTTATGTTTAAAATTTATTATGTTGCACTAAGACTATGTTTAAGCTTAAGTAGGGTTATGTAATAAGTCTTTTTCGATATTATTATGTAATCTATTAAGCAATCGTAGGTTACTGAGACTTGGGGAATGATTATAATAAATCTTTGTATATTATTCTAAAGTAGATTTTAGTTGTGTATTCGTTATTTTAGTCATTATGGTTTTACCATGAGAACGTGATGAACCGAATTGAGTGACCAAGTGGAGGTCCGAATTTGGGGGGCGTTGTGTGTAGCTACTTTCAAAGGATTGTTAGCTCCTTTGAGTTGAATTACTTGTATGGTAAATGGTTTGACAGTCTCATCACCTCGGTGGATATAAGCGCTACTAATCCCTTCCATTTAGTAGGACATGTATTCAGATCGTCGAGTAAGACACAGTGTGTCATCGCTCCGCCAACCACAGACACATTTGTCCAATTAGATTACGAATAAGGTGGTGGAGTGCCCAACATTCTTCTCGTCTTTGTGACCACGAGAATGTGAATGATATTGACATCCTCCATCGAGTTGAACCGTCTTGAACGGGGATTACTTAAATGTAGAAGAGAGGTGATTCTCCCTTCGTTGATTAGCATCTGAAATATCTCCTCCAAAGGTTGGCCCAGGTATGTAAATTCCCTTTTATTGGCAAAATCCCGACAGGCTTTAACACTTGCTCTCTTCGCAACATTGTCCTCCAGTGCTTCACTTTCTGAAGGTGGTGATGAAGCATTCATAACAAAAGGAAGGAGACAGACATGTTCCTGGCTAACTAACTGGCGTGTAACTTGATGCTGATGGATCACCAGTTCTGTCAATTGTTCAACTTGCTTACAAAGAGCTTTCATCTTTCGTTCCATAGAAATTTGAAACTTTGCATAATCCCATCTGTCAACACCATCTTTGATGGTTTGGGATGATTCACCATTAAAATTGGAACTCTGTCCACTACTCCAACTAATCACATTGACCTCTTCTTCTTTGTGTTAAGGAAGAGGGTTGTCTTGCACATGAGGTTGATCTGGTTTAGTAACCACGATCTCACCGTTGTCTATCCAATCTTGGATCCTTAGTTTTAAGGCCCAACTGAAAGTAGTATGCACACAAGCCAATCATGTTTGATGATAAAGCATATACTTTGTAACAATCTTATTCATTTATTAATAAAAAGTATTAATTTATTAAAGGCTTTTAATTATCTACATGATGCTGTTTTATAATATGTGATAAACCCATAGTTTTAAGCAATGCTTTTAGAATAATGATGATGATCATTCTAATGAGATCTAAATTCTTAGAAAGCTTAAAACTAAAATAGTTCCCAATCGTTGGATTACTAAATTGGGGATTAGTGAATCCGGATAGATTGGTACATACGTTGCTTGCTTTCATTGGATGAGGATGTTTGATCTCATGATCATTTGTGTGGAGACACTAAAGCAAGTATGTAGGTGCTTATTAGAGAATAAGTACATCGAACGCATTGGCTCGCTAAGGAATACCTAATGGAGTTTTATTTGCCTGTCAATAGGAATTCTCAGTGATAGTAGTACAAGTGATCCTTGGACTTGAGATCATCATAGTATCTTGTGTATGATGAGTTATACTTTGACTTATTCCTTAAGACCCTTAGGGTATATCAAAGGGTATGCTTGGGTATAATAAGTTGTACATGGAGATAATGTATGATCAATAAAGAATCTACCACTTCTAATAAAAGAAGAGAAATGTCCTATGTGATTCGATAAATGACAACCCGGTAGTCCTTGGCCAAGGCAGAATGAAATTAGAAAGGAGTTTCTAATTTGCATTATTTGGAGTTGTGCATTTAAGAGTCGAAATACATATAATTAAATAAAATAAGACTTGTGAAGAATTCCATGTCTTATATTTAATTGGGACATTGTATGGTGGAAGGATTGAATTATGACGGTAACTATTTACTCAAAGGTTCTTTTATTATTAATGTTGAAATCTATATTATCCGGAAAGTCGTTGATCGCTAGGGGAGGCTTATCCCTATTGTAGAATAAATATTATTTATTTAAATAAATTTATTGTTTAATTTATTTATTTAAATAAGATTAGAATTGTTCTAATTGATTTATTCACAACCTGGGTTTAATATGGAGAACCTAAAGGGTCACACCATAAAAGGAAGAATAATTATTTAAGAAGTAAATGGCATAATCGTAATAATATGTTATGTATATTTAATTTAATCTATGGTGATAGAATAAATTAAATAGCTTAATATTTATTATTTAATATTTTAGAAATATTAAATATAAATTAATAAGAGAGTCTTATTAATATTATTACAATTATTATTATTTTAATTTCTAAAAGAGTTTAGGAATTAATTTAATATAAGTACTCTCATTTATTCCTAATTGGATTAGGAAGGAAAATTAGTTAAAGGAGTTTAATTAATTATCCCTAATAAGATTAGGGAGCTTAATTAATTAAAAGAATTAATTAATTAAAACCCAATTCCTTAATTGTTAAGGTGGGTTGCCCACATCTATAAATAAGAGGAGTCTTATTATGGGTGATATGGGTTGTTGACTTTAATAAAAGTACGTAATAATTCCAAGTTGTTGGGAGTATGCCTTTTCTATAGAGATAGAAAACTAGGGTTTAGCCAACCACCCTTCTTCTTGAATTTTCTTCTTCTTGGTGGATCACCTCTAGAGGCCAAACATTTGGGTGGCTAACGCGTTGATCAAAGGAAGGAATTAAACCGGTGGATTCAAGATTGAACGCGAAAGGATTTGGAGGTGAACTTGTGCACGAGGAAGCTCGATCTTCAAGGGTATGATTTATTCTTTATCCTTTCGTTTAATTAATAATTGTGCATAAAGGGTGATCGGGTATATGGTTTGTAAATTTTAAACTCGATTTTCCACGCTTAGCACAATTTTTGCAATTTGATTGCGTTATGAATATTACAAACCTAATAAAGTGGCATCGAGCCAAACCTTTATGCTAATTATTAATTGTTTTAATTTGATATATAAATTGATATGTGTTTAGAACAATTTAATTGGGCATAATTTTATTGTATAAAATTTATTAAAAAAAAAAAAAATGACCACTTTAAATCAAATAAAAGTTCTTTGGTTCTTTGGTTGTTGGTTATTCAATCTTGTACGGAAATCTAGGAGCATGGCATGAAAGGAATCCTAAGAAAAAGCATCGGTATACGGAAATCGAGCATAAAAACGAAATACATACCGCTTGGAAATTAAGATGTAATGATTGGATGATTGGTCGATGATTGTTAATGATTGCTAATGATTATCTAATAATTATCTAATGATTATATATATATATATATATATATATATATATATATATATATATATATATATATAGATAATGCATGGAATTCGTGTTTAATCTACTTGAATTCTTTGATTCACGGAATGCATTCTTAAGTCACAGGAGTTTTTTTTTTTTTATTATTAAAGATGCACGTAGTAATATATATATATATATTATATTAAAAACTGTATTTATTATATATATATATATATATATATATATATATATATATATATATATATATTCTAGTTATTTTATTATTTTATAATATATTATATATATTATATATATATAATATATTATTCTTAATAATTTTATAATTAAAATAATATTTATTTTAATTTTAAAATAAAAGGTTTATTTTTAAATATTAAAATAAAAGGTTTATTTTAATTTTAAAATTAGAATTTCATGCTAACTAATTAGAGTTGGAATTGGATTCCATGATAACTAATTGGAGTTGAAATTGTATTCCATCTTTCCTTAAATAAAGGAGTTTATTTAGATATGAAATAGATTTCATATTATTCAAAATAAAAGAGTTTATTTGTGAATGGGAAAGAGAATCCGTGTTTCCTTTAATAAATTTTTTTTTACATGGAATTGATTCCATAATTAATTAAAATAAAAGAGTTTATTTTAATTAAAGATTTTTTTTATTACATGGAATTGGATTCCATAATTAATTAAAATAAAGGAGTTTATTTTGATTAAAATTTTGATTAAAATAAAATAGTTTATTTTATTCAAAATTGGATAAATTAAAATAAAATAGTTTTATTTTGATTTAAATTTGGATTTAAATAAAGGAGTTTATTTTGATTCAAAATTAGATTTTATACTAACTAAATTTGCCCATTAAATGATATCAATATATATTTTAAATATTTATTATTCATAAGATGAATGTTATTTATTGATGCATATGATGATATGTATGATAATAAATGGGATTGATTATGGACTATTGACCAATGCGATTGGATTTTATTTTAGTTGGTTGCATGAATGTATGGGTTTTATTAAATGGGGTCTCACAGATTCGCCTTCTCTAATTTTTAAGAATGTAAATTCTATCTCCTCCTATGTACTTCCCTCGATCACGATCAAGGTTTCTATTTATTTTAAAATAGTTTTGTAATAGGAATATTTAGAATTAATTTTGAAAAATTGGAGATCAAGGAGCAAGGAGTGGCGTGAAGACCCGTTTGTAATGGAGCAGGGTTTAAATGTAATAGTTATATTTAAATATTATTTCTTGCACCCCTAGGGTTTGACCTTTTGGTTCACTTGGTGGCTCTAGTGAACCAAACTAGAATAAAAGTCCATAATCAATCAGGGTAGAATATAGTATTTTATATGTGCATGCTTATTTTATATATATTATATATTATAAACATGCTTCGCATGTTCATTAATATAATGGCGTATTTTTATATATATATAAATGCACGCTAAACTTAAAGATGAGACAAATTAATAACAAAACCCTCAATTTTATATTAAGTCCTAAGCGTTCAAAGATATTTGGAATATCGAACGTCGCGCCTTTCTAGCATGATAAAATTAATAGAGTATTAAATATTTAATATGAGTTTGTTGTGTCACCACAAGGCAAGTATTAAGTATTTAAGATGTTAATTTATCACATTTGATGCATATAAAGAAAATTGAACAATATTGTTTTGTTGTGTCACCACAAGGATGATATTTTTTTTTGAATATATGGAGTGCTAGGTTGGACTTAACTTGGATAATTTTGATTCGGATGTGCCACCACTTGATCAAAATAATCTAAGAGGCAAAATACAAGGAGTTGCATAGTTGATGTAATTGACAAGAGTTGTCTACCTATTTATTTATATATAGTTTGTTGTGTCACCACAAGGCTATATACATTTGAAATGGGATCCTTATTCTCACTAGCAAATCTTTAATTAGATTTTCTTGCGAACTATATAAGTGAGGGTAATATAGTTTGAAGAAAATAGTGGAAGATACCAATTTAAAACAAGACCTAATTTATTTTGGTAATTAATAAAAGAATGTATGTTAAAATGTTGTTAATTACAAAATTCATTTACAGAATTTTACAATGTCTAAAATTACTATCACTGCGAAGCATATTAGATGCTAAATTAATCAGACCGAATTAAACGGATTGGTTAAGGAATTTGAGAATAGTTCTCATAGCTGAAAAGCTATCTTATGTCCATAATACGCCTATCCCAAGAATGGTTGCATACAATGCCTCACGAGGAAGACATTGCTACTTTTAGAAAGTGGCAAGATGATGCACGATTGGCTCGATGCATCATGCTCGCATCCATGAGTAACGAGCTTGACGTCAAGATGAAACTATGGATGCACCTACTATATTCCCGCACAACAAGTAGTTGATGGTGAGGAAAGTAGGACCGATAGATATCGGTATCTAAGGAGCTCTTCCGATCTAGAATGGCCAATGGCACTATAAATGCATAAAAGTTCTTAACATAATCAATCGATTGATCAATTAGGACAACTGGTTTTGTCATGTGGATGGAGAGTTGAGCCAAGATTTGATCTTGCACTCACTCCCGGACTCCTTTCACAATTGTTGTGAATTTTCATATGAACAAGTTAGATATCGGCCTCATTGATTTGCTTTAACATATTGAAAAATGTTGAGAGTCACTTTCCAACCAAGAAAGATCAAGTCTTACTTGGTAGGGGCCAAAGGATCTTCTCAAAAGAAGAACGATTCAAAGAAGGTATATAGAAAGGCGTAAACAAAGGATAATAAGAACAAAAATCGATCACGGATAGCAAAGGAGTTTGCTTCCACTGCAATAAGCCTGGACACTGGAAAGAAACTGCGAGAAGGATCTTGCAGAGGATAACCAAAGAAGCTTAGTGAAGTTTCGGTTACAATACAGTTTTTGTTCATGATTGAAATAAATTTTTCTTTAAGTCAAGGTTCTACTTGGGTATTGGATACCGACTTTGGTTATCATAAATATAGATTTATGAAGGGACCAAGCAGAAGTAGAAAGCTAAACAAAGATAAGTAATCCTATATGTGGAAAATGAAGCAAAGGTTGCTGCATTAGCCATAGAAACTTATAGTTTAGCAATGCCTACGGACAAATCTATTAAGTCAATAAGTTGTTATTGTATTCCAGTTCTTGTTGAAAACATTATTTCCATTTTATTGTTGGACAATGAAATCTTTGGTATTATAATTAAGAACAATTGTTGTTCTATTTATAATAATAATGTTTTGTATAGAATTGGAATATTACTTAATAAATTTTGTATACTTGACTTACGTGGAAAATTATTTTATAAATTGAACAAAATAATATAAGAAAAGGAGATGATCATTCAATGAGTTGAATGTATGTATTTGTTAAAATACAAGTGTGAATTATTTGAAAGGTTCAAAGAATTCAGAAATGAAACAAATTGACAAAGTATTAAGATTCTTTAATTAGATCAAGGAATAAATACTTGTGCAATAAGTTTCTAGATCATCTCAAATGGTTTTCTCATAATGGACACATCCTGATACGCAATAATTGATTGATGTATCTGAAAGGAAAAAATCGTACCTATTTGAACATGGTGCGATCCATAATGATTTTATCGACATTCCAGTATCCTTTTGGGATAATGTCCTAGAAATGGCTTCATATCTACGAAAATGGTAACCTCAAAATCCGGCCCCAAGACTCCATAAAAGTTATGGACAGGGAGGATTCCTAATCTTAAGTATGTTAAGATAAGGGGTTGTCCAACTTATGTGAAAAGGTTTGAAGGATAAGCTTGGGACAAAATTTGACATGTATGATTTGTGGTACATCCTAAAGTAAGTTTAGGGTATATGTTCTATAATTCTACTTAGCAAAAGGTGTTTGTTGCGAAACACGCTGCCTTCTAAGATAAAGGCGTTTATCATTGAAGGGCTAGTGGGAGGATAATAGATCTTGAAGAGTTCAAGAACCACAAAACACTATAAGTCAAATAAGAGGAACCTATAGATAGACCTATTGTACCACAAAGATAATCAGTAAAACTGAATAGTACAAGAAGATACCTAGGAGGTATGGATTCATCATAGATGATGATGATGAGGTACGATCATAGAAGATGATGATCCGAGTTACATACGATGAGGTAAGAGTTCTAGTGTGTATAAAAGGGTCGATTGGGAGCCGTGACATTCCTAATATTATATGTTGATATACTACGGAAAGGAATGACATACCAATGCTACAATCAGTAAAGATAAAGTTGTCTAAACATTCCTCCATGAATGATTTGGAAGAGTATCTCAGTTGGGGATATAAATCTATATTGATAGATTTAAGAGGATGCTCGACTTAACCCAAGGAACGATATTCATTTGATGCTAAAGTCGTTTAGCATGGCAAACTCAAGAGATGTCTCATGTTGATGAGCCATGGAGTATATCTCTTAATAGTCCCCATAGACTCCAAAGAAGAGAGATCGCATGAGTGACAATCATGTATGCAATGAAATGTACGAGACCTGATGTTGATCAGTCATATTCTGGAGAAGATCACTGTAAGACAGTGAAAAATATCTTAAAGTGCTTAACCGGCACTAAGGATGTGATCATATTCATGGTGGGTCTAAATTAAAACTAGAGGGCTTAACAGACTCAAGTTTTTTCGCATGCACTAAGATGATGAAAATCCACTTTAAGGTAAAATGTTACCTTGAAGCAAGCAGTGCGTTGAATTGGAAAGGTTCCAAACAAAGAAAAGAGTTGTTGGTTTAGTGATAAAGACAAAGTATATAGCTATAAATGAAGTCGCAAGTTGATTGTTTGGATTAAAAGTTCATTCTGAGAACTAGGAATAGTTCCTAAGTCTCATCTTGGATCTAAACATGTGTTGTGGCACTTTCATTTGATTATTAGAATCATTGAAAGATGGGAAATCACTATAGAGATAGTGGACTCTCATGAACAACATTACATATCCATTAACTAAAGCTTATCCAACAAACAGGATAATCGTCACTTAGAGAAGAAGAGTATGAGATACCATGACGATTGGCTTTAGTGCAAGTGGGAGATTGAAAGTAGTATGCACACAAGCCAATCATGTTTGATGATAAAGCATATACTTTGTAACAATCTTATTCATTTATTAATAAAATGTATTAATTTATTAAAGGCTTTTAATTATCTACATGATCTTTGTTTTATAATATGTGATAAACCCATAGTTTTAAGCAATGCTTTTAGAATAATGATGATGATCATTATAATGAGATCTAAATTCTTAGAAAGCTTAAAACTAAAATAGTTCCCAATCGTTGGATTACTAAATTGGGATTAGTGAATACGGATAGATTGGTACATACGTTGCTTGCTCATTGGATGAGGATGATTGATCTCATGATCATTTGTGTGGAGACACTAAAGCAAGTATGTAGGTGCTTATTAGAGAATAAGTACACTGAACGTGGCTCGCTAAGGAATACCTAATGGAGTTTTATTTGCCTGTCAATAGGAATTCCTGTAGTGATAGTAGTACAAGTGATCCTTGGACTTGAGATCATCATAGTATCTTGTGTATGATGAGTTATACTTTGACTTATTCCTTAAGAGCCTTAGGGTATATCAAAGGGTATGCTTGGGTATAATAAGTTGTACATGGAGATAATGTATGATCAATAAAGAATCTACCATTTCTAATAAAAGAAGAGAAATGTCCTATGTGATTCGATAAATGACAACCCAAAGAGTCCTTGGTTAAGGCGAGAATGAAATTAGAAAGGAGTTTCTAATTTGCATTATTTGGAGTTGTGCATTTAAGAGTCGAAATACATATAATTAAATAAAATAAGACTGTGAAGAATTCCATGTCTTATATTTAATGGGACATCAGTATGGTGGAATGATTGAATTGTATGCAGTAACTATTTACTCAAAGGTTCTTTTATGATTAATGTTGAAATCTATATTATCCGGAAAGTCGTTGATCGCTAGGGGAGGCTTATCCTATTGTAGAATAAATATTATTTATTTAAATAAATTTATTGTTTAATTTATTTATTTAAATAAGATTAGAATTGTTCTAATTGATTTATTCACAATAGGTTTAATATGGAGAACCTAAAGGGTCACACCATAAAAGGAAGAATAATTATTTAAGAAGTAAATGGCATAATCGTAATAATATAAAGTTATGTATATTTAATTTAATCTATGGTGATAGAATAAATTAAATAGCTTAATATTTATTATTTAATATTTTAGAAATATTAAATATAAATTAATAAGAGGAGTCTTATTAATATTATTACAATTATTATTATTTTAATTTCTAAAAGAGTTTAGGAATTAATTTAATATAAGTACTCTCATTTATTCCTAATTGGATTAGGAAGGAAAATTAGTTAAAGGAGTTTAATTAATTATCCCTAATAAGATTAGGGAGCTTAATTAATTAAAAGAATTAATTAATTAAAACCCAATTCCTTAATTGTTAAGGTGGGTTGCCACATCTATAAATAAGAGGAGTCTTATTATGGGTGATATGGGTTGTTGACTTTAATAAAAGTACGTAATAATTCCAAGTTGTTGGGAGTATGCCTTTTCTATAGAGATAGAAAACTAGGGTTTAGCCAACCACCCTTCTTCTTGAATTTTCTTCTTCCTTGGTGGATCACCTCTAGAGGCCAAACATTTGGGTGGCTAACGTTGATCAAAGGAAGGAATTGAACCGGTGGATTCAAGATTGAACGAAAGGATTTGGAGGTGAACTTGTACACGAGGAAGCTCGATCTTCAAGGGTATGATTTATTCTTTATCCTTTCGTTTAATTAATAATTGTGCATAAAGGGTGATCCGGGTATATGGTTTGTAAATTTTAAACTCTGATTTTCCACGCTTCCGCACAATTTTTGCAATTTGATTGCGTTATGAATATTACAAACCTAACACCAACAATCTTGAGTATTATGTCCAGGTGCCCCGGAATGATAAGCACACTTCCAAGTAGCATTGACACCCCTCTCATTAGGGTTGGTTGGTGGAAGAAGATGCGTGATTTTCATCTGAGTAGTCATAAGAGCAAGAATATTCTCGAGCGAGTCCCCTAAGGGTGTGAACGTTCGAGGGCGCTATGCTTCTCCACCTTTAGGTAATGGATGGTTTGAAGACTGTGCTTGGATAGGGGAGTAGTTTCTCGTCTATATAGGCATATTTTGACGGCCTTTTTGACCTTGTAGTATCAAGGAAACATCCTCCTCTTTCTTTTTATGGACCCTCCAAGGGTTATTTCCATAAGTTCTGGAATGGATGTGCTCAGCAACTGCTTTAAGAGCGACTAGGTCTTGAATCTTTCCTGACTTCAACCCCATCTCAGCCATCTCTCTGTGTTTGATCATTTCAGAAAATGGTTTGCCAATACCAGCTAAGACTCTCTCATAGAATGGAGATTCTTGTTTGTCTATGAAAGTCATGGCCATTTCTGACTCCGTCATAGAAGGAATAACTTGAGCATCAAAGCGCCTCCACCTTTGAACATACTCTCTAAAAGACTCGTTGGACTATTTCTTGACGTTGGTAATCTGATATCGGTCAGGAGCCATCTGAGACCGGAAATCAGATTGAGTAAGAAAGGCGTGAGCTAGTTCTTCCCAGCTATGGATCTTTGAGTTGTCTAATCTGGTATACCACGATCGGGCTTCTCCAATCAGACACTTCAGGAACAGCTGCATTCTGAGCTTCTCATTTTCTACATAAAATCCAAGTTCTCCAATGAACACCTTCAAATATGTGTAAGGATCCCCTAATCTATCATACTTTTCAAAGTCAGGGGTTTAAAATTTCTCTGGATAATGGACACTAGAGAATATGCAAAGGTCAACATATGAAACACTCCCGTGTATTCCAATCCCTTTGAGAGAACGGATAGTTTCTTCCATTTAAAGGACCTTCTTCCTGATATCATCGGTGTCTGGATCTCTTTTGAGATGGGTGTTTTCAGGGTCTTTATTGGTCGTATCCAACTGAGGTTCCAGATTTGTTTTATCGAAACCTTGTGTTCCTCCTTGTGCATAGGATTCTGTGTGTGTAGGCATCTTTGAGCCTTGAGTAGACTAATGCAATTCTTTAAGCAGAACAACCAAATCTGTAATTTGTTTACTTAATCCATCAAATTCTTCTCGAGAAACAGGATTAGAATGGTCAGATGAAGACATGGTTGGCTGTAGGCTCTTGGCCTTTTTGGTTTTTGAGCGAGTAACAAGCCCAATTGTTCCCTACAAAAACTTATGTACTTTAGTCTTAGGGATAATGTAAATGTTTACATTTTATCATAATGTGTCCATTTTAGGAATATTATCCTGTAAAAATGGGTGTCATTTGATAGCATGTCATGTATGTGCAAATATTCCTCATAATTTCCATTACATAAAGATGAACATTGAATAAAATTACAACTAATTTTTTTACAAGTAATTGAAAATGGAGAGCATGAAGAGACTTTCCTCCCCGTTTGGTTTATCAGAGGCTGACCTATCTTAGGGTTACTCTCACGACTTTTTGGAATGAAGGTTCCTAGATCATCGCAATCTACTTGATGGGAAGTTAATCCGGTCTTTCAACTAGAGCGAATCTTGGTGATGCCTTTCCTGAGCCTCATTGGAATTAGTCTCCCTATGAGTCCAGTAATCAAACACCGACAGGATAGCCTCCTGGTGGACGAACCACACAACATACATTCAAATACAACGCGTCTCATCGCTTTTTGAAAATGATGACATGTGCGAAGCACTAATATCCTGAGATAGATATATTGTAGTGTAGTAAGTAAATGCATTTGTACACATTCATCATAAATTTAAATGCAACTTCACACACAAGCATATAATAGTTTTGAAAAGCTTGTAGTAGCGGCTTAAGCCCTCTTACTGTTATCCCCAGCAGAGTCGTCACCTGTCGACGTCGGGATTTTTATTTGTCCGTTTTCTATTCTTGTTCTTTGATGTTCTTATGTTATGTGAGATTTGTTTGAAAAAACAAGTGAAAAAGGTCCGACATATATCATGTCGACGATTTAACTGTAAGAGTCATCAGTTGGTGTTTTTAACTAGTTGCACCAATGCAACTGAGAAAAGGTTTGCACATTGACCTAGTGATGTGACACTTCTAAACGGGTCTGTGAAACCGAGATTTATTTGGGTTCGGGGGCCTGATTATGCGGAGGGAAGGTGTTAGGCACCCCCAAACATTTGTGTTGCCATAGTGACCGCCACTTTTCAAGAAAATGTTATATGAATGTCTGCGTGTGTGTGTGTGTGGATCAATGTTCAATTTATTTGGAAGTAGTGCGAGGCCTCATTCGCACCTATATACAAAGGGTTTGAATTTATATGAAAAATTCAATTTTAAACATGATATAGCAGTGAAGTTTTGTAAAAGAGGTTTTTCAAACCTTGTGCTCAATTGTAATTTAGACCTTTTCATACTTCCATTTTATTATTAAATGTTCGGCTTGTTTGCTTTTATTTTCGAGATGCGAAGCATCTTCGAGAAAATAATATCTAGCAGTGCCGAACTCTTTATGGGCATGAAATCCATCTAAGGAAATTCAAACACCGTAAATAATTTACAAGCTGCTTATAGCTGAAAATGTCCATCACGGGAACCGAATCTTGATTCAGTCGACTGAATATGTGATCACATGATTCCTAGATTCACATGATGTTGTAGTTTATAGGAAAAGCAGTAAGCAGTTATATATATATAAAAGTTGTAACTATATATATATATACATACATACATACTACAATGGATCCAAATTCAGGAGTTAGGATTGGATCAAAATACGGACCAATTTTTTTTTTTGCTTTTTTGCTTTTATTTAAACAACTAAAAAAAAATTATGGAACTGAAATGTTTTCTTAATACAATGTTTTGGGCGTGATTTGGATACCTATACCAAAAAATGTATGTACAGTCTGCACAGACTGTATAGACATGTTTTGGTATAGGTATACAAATCACACCCAAAACACTGTATTATGTAAAAATTGCAGTTCCATAATTTATTTATTTTTTAGTTGTTTTAAAAAAAAAAGTCTGCATTTTAAGAAAATGCGGGAGTCCGGATAGGAAGCAAATTCTCTCTCTCTCTCTCTCTCTATATATATATATATATATATATATATATATATATATATATATACGGTCCGGATCAAGTGCATACCCCTTATCTTACTCACCCATGCTAACCCCCTTTAGCGACGCGGACGTGACGATTTATTCTATATAAGCGTTGTTCATACTTTTAGCGACGCTTATATGTTGTCCGTCGCTAAAAGTATAGATTTATCGTTGTATAACCAATTGTCGTTAGTCCGTCGCTAAGGGGGGGTGAGCACGGTAGTAAAGATAAGGGAACATGATCTCTATATATATATATATATATATATATATATATATATATATATATATCTGCATATGATCAACCATCACGAAGCACCTCCATGGGGATAAGAAATATAAATATATAAAAGCGGTAAATATATATAGAGAGACATGATCAACCACCACGAAGCACCTCCATGGGGATAAAAATTTAAATAAAGCAATAAATGTGATCAACTGCCACGATGTAAACTCTGGGTGGGACTAAATGTAAAGAAAGCAGTAAAAACGATTAACCACCACGAAGTAAACTCTAGGCGGCACGAAATGTAAATAAAGCAGTATAAGCCACTTAATTAAACTCAGTGCTGATGAAAATATATATATATATATATATAATCCGGATATAAAATCCAAGCTCGGGATATAATCCACAACAGCAGTTATATATATATCCGAATATATATATATATATATATATATATATATATATATATATAAACAAGTAAACGCTCCAGACATAAGTCTAGGCTCAATCGAGGCATAACTCGATAATGTTAGTCCATATATATAAATATATACATATATAAGTATATATACCGACATAAATGAAAACCACGGACCGAAGTCCTGGCATACACACACAACACGACTCTCAATGTGAAGAATAATGTGTGCAAAGATGAAGAGAAAGGCTTTATATTGTGTAAGAAGTGTAGACACTCGAAATTTTTTGCACACCTATTACTAAAATTGCAGGAGGGCAGATTCGTCTTTCGGAGATAACCCCGGAAGACAGCTCAGATCCATTCCGGATACTACCGAAAGTTCAGTCTCAACCCCGGAACACACATCGGGAGTATCAATTCTAACCTCGCAGATAACCCCGAGTTTTGTCCTTGGAGATAACCCCAAGGAATCTTTATTAGATTACAAGCGATAACTCCAGGAGTTTACTTGAGGCCTTTTCTGCTTTTCTTTACATTTAGTCCTTTGGAGTTTTCTTCGTGGTTGTTGAACGTCCTTTACTGACTTTATTTACTTTTTGATCCCCATGGTGGTTCTTCGTGGTGGTTGATCATGTCCATATATATATATATTTACCACTTTTATATATTTACATTTCGATCCTCCATGGAGGTGCTTCGTGGTGGTTGATCATATATATATATATATATATATATATATATATATATATATATATATATATATATATTATGACTTTTATATATATAACTACTTACCGCTTTTCATATAACTGTGGCATCATGTGAGCCTAGGAATCGGTGATCACAAATTGATCTACTAAATCTAGATTCGGTTCACGTGATGGACATTTTCAATTGTATGCGCGACTTGTACATTATCTACGATGTCGAATTTCCTTAGATGGTTGTCATGCCCACGAGGAGTTCTAAGATTGTATATTATTTTTTCAATGATGCTTCAGATCTCAAAAATAAAAGCAAACAAATTTAACATTTAATAATAAAATGGAAGTATGAAAAGGTCTCAATTACTATTGAGCACAGGGTTTGAAAAACCACTTTTTACAAAACTTCACTGCTATATCATGTTTAAAACTGAATTTTCATATAAATTCAAACCCTTTGTATATAGGTGCGAATGAGGCCTCACACTACTTCTAAATAAATTGCACATCGATCCACACACACACACACACACATTCATATAATAGTTTCTTGAAACATTGCGGTCACCGTTGCAACACGGATGTCAGGGGGTGCCTTACACCTTCCCTCTGCATAATCAAACCCCCGAACTTAAATGAATCTCGGTTTCACATACCTGTTTAGCAGTGTCACGTCACTGGGTCAATATGCCAACCTTTTATCAGTTGCGTTGGTGTAACCAGTTAAAAACACCAACTGGCGACTCTTACAGTCAAATAGTCGACCATGTCAGACATTTTTCACTTGTTTTTTTTAAACAAATCTCACATAACATGAGAACACCGAAGAATAAGAAACAAAAAGGGACAAATAAATATTTTGACGTCGATAGGTGGCGACTCTGCTGGGGACACCAGTAAGAGGGTTTAAGCCGCTACTACAAGCTTTTCAAAACTGTTATATGCTTGTGTGTGAATGTTGCATTTAAATTTATAATGACTGTGTACGAATGCATTTTACTTACTACACTTCAATATATCTATCTGTGATATTAGTGCTTCGCACATGTCATTATTTTCATAAACGGTGAGACACGTTGTATGTGAATGTATGTTGTTTGGTTCCTCCACTAGGAGGCTATCCTGTCGGTGTTTGATTACTAGACTCGTAGGGAGACTTATTCCAACGAGGCTCAGGAAAGGCACCACCCAGATTCACTATAGTTGAAAGACCGGATTAACTTCCCGTCAAGTAGATTTCGATGATCTGGGGACCTTCATGCCAAAAAGCCGCGAGAGTAAACCTAAAATCGGTCAACCTCTAATAAGCCAAATGCGAATGAAAGTCACTTCATGCTTTCCATTTTCAATTACTTATAAAAGCATTTACTTGTAATTTTATTCCATGTTCATCTCTATTTAATGGAAAATATTAAGAATATTTGTGCATACATGACATGCTATCAAATAACACCCGTTTTTGCAGGATGATATTCCTAAAATAGAAACATTATGATAGCATTTACATTATCCCTAAGACTAAACTACATAAGTCTTTTATAGGGAAACAATTGGGCCTGTTACCCGCTCAAAATCCAAAAAGGCCACGAGCCTACAACCAATCATGTCTTCGTCGACCATTTTAATGGTTTCTCGAGAAGAATTTGTGGATTAAGTAATCAAATTACTGATTTGGTCATTGCTCTTTGAAAGAATTGCGTGATCTCACTCAGGTACAAAGATGCCTACACATACAGAATCCTCTACACAAGGAATGACACAAGGTTTGGATAAAACAAATCCAGAACCTCAGTTAGATACGACCAATAAAGACCCTGAAAACACCCATCTCAAAAGAGATCCAAACACCGGTGATATCAAGAAGAAGGTTCTTAAAATGGAAGAAACTATCCGTGCTCTCAAAGGGATTGGAACATATGTAAGTGTTTCATATGCTGACATTTGCATATTCCCTAGTGTTCATTATTTAGAGAAATTTAAAACCCCTGACTTTGAAAAGTATGATAGATTACGGGATCCTTACACATATTTGAAGGTGTTCATTGGAGAACTTGGATTTTATGCAGAAAATGAGAAGCTCAGAATGCAGTTGTTCCTGAAGTGTCTGACTGGAGAAGACTGATCGTGGTATACCAGATTAGACAACTTAAAGATCCATATGTTGGAAAATCTAGCTCACGCCTTTCTCACTCAATATGTTTTCAATCTCGGATGGCTCTGGACGGTTTGCAGATTACCAAGGTCAAGAAGCGATCTAATGAGTCTTTTAGAGAGTATGCTTAAATGTGGAAGCGCCTTGCTGCTCAAGTTTTTCCTTCTATGATAGAGTCAGAAATGGTCATGACTTTCATAGACATACAAGAAGCTCCTTTCTATGAGAGAGTCTTAGCTGGTATTGGTAAACCATTTTCTGAAATGATCAAACACGGAGAGATGACTGAGATGGGATTGAAGTCAGGAAAGATTCAAGACCTAGCCACTCTTAAAGCAGTTGCTGAGCACATCCAATTCAGAACTTATGGAAACAACCCCTAGAGGGTCCATAAAAAGAAAGAGGAGGATGTTTCCTTGATACTACAAGGTCAGAAAGGCAGCCAGAGCATGCCTATACATAGACGAAACTATTCCCCTTTTTAAGCTCCTTCTTCAAACCCTCCATTGCCTAAAGGTAGAGATGCAAAGTGCCCTCGAACGTTCACACCCTTATGGGACTCGCTCGGGAATATTCTTGCTCTTTTGACTACTCAGAAGAAAATCACACATCTTATTGCACCAGCCAACCCTAATGGGAGGGGTTTCAATGCTACTGAAGTGTGTGCTATCATGCCGGGCACTGGACATGATACTCAAGATTGTTGGGCCTTGAAAACACAAGATCCAAGATTTAGT